>CM008339.1:31064444-31088496 GCA_002525835.2 Ipomoea batatas
TTCTTTCTTGTATCTCAATTCAAACATGTTGGGCGGAGGACAATAAGGGCCAAGGCCAACACTATATGTGGCTAGAGGGGTTGTTGGGAGGAGATCGATAAAGGGGAAGTCCAGCATCATCTGGCTAGAGAGATGGTTGAGCGAAGGCTAGTAAAGAGTCAAGTCTAGTATCCTGTATAAAGTAATAAAGTTGCGCCTCGGTTGCTAGCTATGGTCCTGTTTGGTAAATAATCAGCCTATCAGCCAATTTTGACTTAGTTGACCACTATTAGTTGTTTGGTTAATAAGTTTTTTGTAACTTCAAAATACTAAAATTCAAAAGGCTACCCAAAGCAGTCATTTCAATTAGCTTTTTGATAAAAGAAATTATACCAAAAAGCTATCAGCTAACAGCTAATTTATCAAACAACTTTCTACAATTAGCTAATGTTATCAACAAATCATACATTCTAACCCAAACAGCCAACCTAATCAGCTAACAGCCATTTACCAAACAGGGCTTATAGCTTTTTGGCGTAGTGGTAAACACGATCTAATAAGTGGTATGAAAGCCAGGTCCTAGTGTATGTTGGGAAGGGATTGTTGGGTGAAAGCCGGCAAGGGCTAAGTCTAGTTGGCTACTAGTTATAACTTTTGGCCTAAATCCTAACAAAATAAAATTTGTATTTTAATTTAGGTTTCTGAACAAGGCTTGCATCATACAAGATCCCCAACAAGACTTGAACTCAGATGGAACAGCAGTAGATCCCTGGAGACTTTGCACTGTGGATCAAGTAGAGGAGCTAAAGGCAATAGTGAAGGTTATCCCAATATGGTTCACAGGTGTGATAATGTCTGTGAATTTCTGTCAATCTTCCTTTGCAGTGCTCCAAGCAACCTCACTGGATCGCCATATCTTCTCCAGTTCCAACTTTGAAATCCCAGCAGGCTCAGTAAACTTATTTGGAGTTGGGTTCTCCATAATCTGGATAGTATTATATGACAGACTACTCCTGCCTGTAGCCTCAAGAATCAGAGGAAACACAGTCCATTTTGGCACCAAATCAAGAATGGGATTTGGGATCTTTGTGTCCTTCTGGTACGTAGTTGTGGTAGGCATAGTGGAGAGCATCCGGCGAAGCCAAGCAATGAAAGGAGATAGTAAAATGTCAATACTATGGGTAGTGCCGCAGTATGCGCTGATGGGAATCGCAGTGGGATCCAATGCTGTGGCGGAGAACCAGTTCTTCATTTCTGAATTTCCCCGAAGCATGTCGACTATAGCTTCCTGTCTTTACGCGCTTGGCTATTCCCTCGGGAGCTTGCTAGCGAGTTTGCTGATGAGCAGCATCAGCGAATTGAGCAGATTAAGTGGAAATGGGAGCTGGATATCAAGCGACATAAACCAGGGTCACTATGATTACTTCTACTGGGTTCTTGCTGGGTTAAGCATGGTTAACTTTCTCCTGTTTCTCATTTGTAGCTGGTCTTATGGACCATGTAAAGGCCATAAACCAGAGGAAGAAGAACAGGAGTCGTAAAACAAGTCAACTAGGAACATATATATGATGCATGGTCTTAATAACATGCATATGGTATAGGCAAGGGATCGGATTATATTGACGCGCCAAGCTTTGTAACTTTTCGATGATAGACACTACTACAGAAAGGGATACAATGTTATCCAATCAACCTCACTATTTACTAACCGACGTAATAATAAGTCAATAAAATAAAATAAAAATAATTATATTATTTCCGACGTGCTAGAATTTTTTTTTTTTAAATTATATGGTATACGACGTCGGTTATTCGACGAACTGACGTCGTATGTTTTTTTTTTTAAAAATAAAATTAAAATGACATACGACCGTCGGTTCATCGAAGAACCGACGTCATATGTAAAAAAAATAGAATTGCATACAACGTCGGTTAATCAAAGAACCAACGTCGTATGTTCTATTTAAAAAAAAATTAAACNGTGGCATTGACATCTCCGTTGTACTAGAGATTTTTTGTTGTATTAGATTAAAATTTGATGTGTGTTCGAGATTATACTGCTTGTTGTAATAGTGGTGCATCATTATATGTGGCCAATTTGGAGAAGGAGTTAGCTGCAACTAAAGCTCAATTGCAAGTTCAAAATGATATGCAAAAGGCTATGGGATGAGCTCTTGTTGCTATTTTGGAAAAAACTTTTGGCAAAGTTCCTGAACAATTTGTTACCTTGCTTAACCAAACATCTCAACCAGTAAGTACTTTTGTTATGCATCCCTTCCTCCTAGTAAGTTGCTGTATTTTATTTGTAAATGGTTGGTTTTGAGATGCGAGAATTTAGTTTCAAGATGGTTTGATGTATTTGTGTGGTTAAACTCTGCGTTTACATATTTGATTTGTAATTAGTATTTATAATGTAGGTACCCGATGAAGGAAGCAAGCACCAATCTTCACAAGGGAGTGGAAAACAATATTCATCCTCTAGTCATCATGTTAATGGACAATCTTCTACATGATTACTACAATATTTTTCAATGGATGCAACTGTAAGTAGTTTCATATGTTATTTTAATGTTGACTGATGTTGTGTACTTCTTTGGTTGTGCGTTATAGTGCTTGTTGATTCATTCTGATCTTTAGTGCCTTGATCATAATTTGCTGAAATGAGAGTGTATTAACTCTGCGATTACCCTTTAACTACTAGTAAGCCAAGAAGCTTATTTGATTCTTGAACTTTGGAGAAATGAACTCATATTATATACTTGTTGTAACTATCCAATGTGATGTCTGATTGTCAAGACTCAAGATTGAGGTTTTGATGAGAAACTGCAAATGTGCATTTCACCATCACAAATGTTTTTGCTGTTTTGGTCTCATGGCATGGTGATTAGTTTTCCTCGAACTATTCAGTTGCCCTCCTTTACTACCTGTTTGTTTTTCCCATCTCTAATTTGCAACATTTTTAGACCCTATTTTTCTCTAATCTTTTACAATTAGAACAAAATTCGAGTTTCAAGGGTGGGAAGGGCTTAGTGTAAAGGGAAATGTAGAAATAGCATTGAGAAAGTTTGGGTTGAGCAATGAAGGCTGCAATGAGTGACCTACACCAGACAGTAGGAGCAATTACGATTGAGGAAGAGGAAAAAATTGAATAGCATCGAACCTAAGAAGTAGGAAACCTTGATTGTTAGCCTTCTGGAAGATTTTGTGATGGCTACTATGGTTTTGGCATTCTTATCTATTTTAGATTCCACAACTGCGTGCAATGTGAAGCTTTGCATCCACACTCCTTACCCTTTTCTCAAGAAGCTTTGCTCTCTTAGTTGACCAGTCTCTTATATATTTATTTTTATTACCTGGTGTTTTGGCAGGTTTGGTTGCTCACATCTAATGTTGAGAGTAGCAGGCTTGTTGAGGAATTGCAAGGAATTAATATGTAGCCTATTGGTCATGTGCGGAGTTTTTAATTTTGTAGGGATCACTTGTTGTTATCAAAAATACTATTGAATATTGTGTTAAAAAATCACTTGTTGTTATAAAAAATTACTTGCTATTAATTAATACTAGTATCTGACCCGTGCGATGCACGGTAATAATTTTTTGCATTTTAATAGTTGAAAAGCATAGTATAATAATGAAAGTAAAAAAATGTTACATATAGTATTGGATAAAAAAGATACAAACTATTTCATTAAATAGTTCCATTATTACAAATTGTTGAAAATTCATGTACAACTTCCAATCAGGGTTTGGGTTTCACCTTTATTTTTAACTTCCATTACTGTTTTCTCCCTTCATCATCTATATATTCTTCTTTCAGTTTAGCAAATTTCTCCCTTCAAGCAACCGGTTACACACTCCGAGGCCCCAACGTCGGTCGCCATGGTAATTCAACAGCAATACTTTAAATTGTTTGCTCTCATCAACTTTTCTGTTAAATTGATTAAAAGCAAATTTGTGGCATAAGCTCAACTATTATAAAAAAAACCAGCTTCGCAAAGAGGTTTAAGTGCTTTATTCGAGTGGACAATTGGCTCGTTGGCTTTCAGATTTGTAATGTATTTATAGGGATTTTACATTCTTTTCTTACATTACTTACATACAGTAATAATTGTAGGTTTTTAATAATGTATTGGAGATTGAAGAGGCGATTAGGCGCAATTAATTGGCGAGACTGTTGATATTCTACTAAAAATATTAATCAGTATTTATATTTGAATATTTGATTATTATATTTGAAATCTGATCAAAGAGGATGATGTAATTAAATATTTGTTATTAATGTTTCATTGGGAATGAACGGGCAAGACAGTGTAATTAAATGGGGTGGCTGTTCAGATTTTCAAAGCATCAAAGCATAAAATAATTATCAGACCTTAGCATTATATTAAATGCTTAAACATTTAATACGTAACAAAAGGTTATAGCAGAAGCTTTTTAGACAGTAAAAACGATGCCGTTCCTTTTAGGTGGGAAGCAATCATTGGCAAAAACATTTTGCTATTATATAAAGTATATGATGATTTTATTTGTATATAACTATATACCTTATTGCTTTTATAATTATTTATATTTATATACACCTGTAGTGCATATTCATTTACATAAAACTTTTTCACACACACACACACACACACACACACACACATACATATATATATATATATATATATATATATATATATATATTATTGTTTTTATATTTATTTGTATACACATGTAGTGCATATTCATTTACATACAGTTTTTTTTCATATATATTAATGTGTTCATATCTATTTGTATACACCTGTATTGCATATTCATTTACATAAAGTTTTTTTCATTTACATATATATATATATGTATGTATATGTATATATATATATATATATATATGTATATATATAAATATGTATATATATGTATATGTATATATATATGTATATATATATATATGTATATATATGTGTGTCTATATTTACATATGTATATATATATAGACACACATATACATATATACATATATATATATATATATAGACACACATATATATACATATACATATATATATATNTTTGTATACACATGTATTGCATATTCATTTACATGCAGTTTTTTTTCATATATATTAATGTGTTCATATCTATTTGTATACACCTGTATTGCATATTCATTTACATAAAGATTTTTTCATATATATATATATATATATATTACACCGTATATATGATCTTGAAGTATTGAAGGTATAGTAAGTTTGGAAGAAGGAAAAAAATTCAAATCCAAGGGCTATGAGCAGTGAGTTGTGAGTTTTGAGCAAAATCTTGAAAACCAAGCTCTGCTCTGCATGGCTTATCATTTTAAATTTAGAAATTTAATGATTAATCAAATCCTAAAAAACAACATCAAACTGCATATATATGTGATTTCCAAAAAAAAAAACTGCATATATATGTAATAATTAATCCACAGTACTGTGGCATGGACTCACTGCCCATGGCTATGTTGATTTAATAATTAATATAAAAATACAAATAATAATTAATAAAAAAAATAAAACTAAAGCAAGAATAATGCAAGATGTAAGCTTCCAAGCCTCCTTTGGAGAAATTGGCGGTCAAGACTATCAGTAAATCAGCCCTCCATCTCCATTTCTCCACCTGGGAATGTAAAGCAAATGGGTGAATGTTATAAAAAAAATTAAAAAAAAAATCGTATTATTCAACATTGATCCACATCTTCTTCCTCACTCACTCTCCCTCTTCTTCCTCCCTCTCGTCGAAAACACTCACCCGGACGCCACATCCCTCAGTATTCCGGGCGAAACTCCGGCATCATTTCTTCCCTCTCACGGCCGTCGAGTTAGTGGGGATATAGCAGTCGGCGAGGCTGCGAGGCTGTAACTGGCGTGACCATCTCCTAGACGAAGCAGCTTACTTTTTTTCGTTGCTTCTCCCCTCTCCGGTGAAGCTCCCTTCGATCTGGGCAATAAAAATGTAAGAGGTCCTTTATTACTTTATTATCTCTTTCTTTTCTTATTTTTAACATAAATAAAAAGTTGATAAATGTAAAAAAATAAAAATAAATAAATAAATAAATAGAGGAAGTGCTTACTATAAATCACCTCTTGTTTCCTGCTGTTTATCTCTCTTTGTGCTTCAATTCAAATGTGAGATTTCATCACAGAGCATGTAGTATTTATAGGTTATTTTCTCCCAAAATTCAAATTCAAAAATATGAAATCATTATTTTTAGCACCTGCATGCTTTTAATGCACATACCTTGTAAAACTAAACATCATATTGGTAAATGATATAAATTGATTACCTTTTATTCAATGTATATATCTTTCTCTTTATTAGTCAAAAAGTAATTAATAGCATTGGAAAACAGAATATGCAAAACAACTAATATCAAAGCCAAGTGTACATTAAATATGACAAATCAGATTACTTCATCTATTAAGCTATGAAACGTTTTTATATATACAAAACTACGTCGTTTCCTATGGGCGGGAAACAATGATTGGCAAAAACATTTTGCTATTATATAGAGTATGATGTATTTTATCTAAATAGAATGTATATTTTTAATATATTAAAAGTATATTATTTGATAGTATACAATAATATATTTTTTATTTATGATTTACACAGTTGTGTGGATCATGTTGCACCCGATAATCTCTTAGAAAACATGTTTACCTGTCAAATTCTCCAATTTGGAGAAATGTAAGACAATATGTATAGGTTCATGACAAATCTTGGCAATAGTTAAATATAATTACTTGTAAATTACAAATTGTGTCTGATTTTACATTTTATTCTTTATTTATGATGCATTGATTATTTATATTATTTTTTCCCCTTTGTAAATTTTACTACCCTTTTCTCATTGAACATGTGATCATTTATTCAACAAAATAAGTAACAGTTGACCAGTATAATAGGATAAAATTCAAATTTCACCAGTGGTATGGACTATGGTAAGAATAGAACTCAAAAACCATTTGCAAAAGGTCCACATTATGGAGAAGGAGAAAGCAAATATAAACTCAGTTCCATGTCTAATAGCAAAAACTAAAGAACATCAGAGTTATTAAAACATCACCAAAAACCCAACATCAAATCACTGTTCTTTACACCTTCAGCTAAGTAGCCAACCTTAAATTTTTATGTACACTGCAAAAGCGACAGAGCTCCATGTTTCATTTGAAACAGGTATACTATACTAAGCCACCTACACAACTAAACTTTCACACAAAACCTAAGCTCAATCCAAGAAAGAAGATTCAACCAATGCTGGGTGCGATAAGGCGGTGGGCTGGTTGTATTGAACTGTTAAGCGCGGCTTTAATTCTACTGAACACCACTTTCAAGGGAACGCATGCGATTGCGGGATTTGCGGGGCCTCTAAGCTGTTGTACTGTGGGGTTCTTCGCTCGATTTTGCTTGCGAGGACCAGTCAATGAAGACAACTTACGAACCTTCTTCGAGAGCATGCCTTCTTTTTTTGATTTTGATGACTTGGTTGGCGAGGAGCGAGGTTGAAGTCTGATGTGCTTTGCAGGAACCCTACCACCAAAACTTGGTTTCGTTTTGTTGACCATATCGACACCTTTTGGAGCAGAATCATCATCCAAGTCGTGACAGTTGCTATAGCATTCAGCAGCGCTCACGAGCAGCTGATCACAGAAGCCATCGTCTAGAACTTCAACAGCAAGTCGGTGACCTGTGATAGGCTGGCCATTTAATTTGCTCATTAATGAAATGTAAGGGATATGGCGTGTGCGGTAGCAGGATTTCACCTCCACTTTAACGTCAGTCAATGAAGAATCAGTAACGTGGTGCCTAAGAGAGAAATCGGGTGATTCATACTTAGGGTTAACCACAAAACGAGACATGCGATAAGGCAGTGATCTTCGCGGAATAGGCAAATCAGCAGTTGGTCCCTTCATTTGAGATTCTTTGTGAGGGCTATTTTTGCAATGAACTTTCTGACCAGGAGCAAATGCATCTTGATCCATACCTGCCAAGCATGCATCGGATTCATTGCTCGTGCCCATGGCATTCCCCGAATCTAGCCTTTTACTTGATTGCCGAAAGTTTCTTTTTCCTTTTGATTGCCACTTCGAAGTCTCCTTCCCCATCCTCGGTCCACTATCAAGGATGTCTGCATTACCTAAATTTGTACAACCCGACTCATTATGCTCACCACTTCCACAAGACGTGGTTTCAACTTGACCACTTTCGCTAGATGGTGCTCCAGCACTGCCCTCACCTTTCTGAGAAGCACAGGGTACAATTGGGGATGAGCCTGATGGTGAAACAAACAGTCAAACACACAGCATAAGTATGACCAAGATACATATGAAGGTCGGCCACACATAGTGGACAACAATAAAACTCTAGTAGAAAATAATCTTTCCATGAAATTGATTAAGAGGTTTATAAGAAATACTAATCTCTGTAAAGGATAAGTGTCATGTAGAAAGCATCAACATGAGCGGTTTCAGAAACAGGACAGAGAACAAGATGAATTTGATAATGCAACTGAAACTAAAGGGACAGAATTTTTTGAAAAAAGCTGGGAAAAGTTAGTTTTATATAGGCCCTGTTTGGTAAATAATTAACCTATCAGCCAATTTTGGCCTATTTGATCATTATTAGTTGTTTGACGTGGTTAAAAAATCAATATAAATGTTTGGTTAATAAGCTTGTTGTAACTCCAAAATACTAAATTTCAAAAGGTTACTCAAAGCAACCTTTTCAATTAGCCTTTCGAGAAAAGAAATTATACCAAACAACTATCAGCTAATTTACCAAAAACACTTTTCTACAATCAGCTAATATTAGTATACCTTCTAACTCAATCAGCTAACAACCATTTACCAAACAGGGCCATAATCTATAAAAAGNGAGATAGCTCAGCACTTAGGTCTCTCATTTGCTTTTTTTGTTTAGGTGAACTTATTTTAACATTTTCCTACAAATATAAAATTTTATGTATACTAACATTTAAAATGTAAACAACGATATTTAACTTAAATAATAATTAATATAAGAATGCATACCTCATCCAAAATAAGTAAATGAGTAGGCCATTGTGCATGACTACAAGCAATATCTCCCAAAGTCTTATACTGAAAACTTTCTACGGGGAGATGACAGCCTTCTGCACCACCAGCCACTTCATCAACCATGAATTTGACATGATTAGGTAATAGTGGCACATTATGCACTATTGTGATCTCATTTGTAGTTGGGTAAACCGTATCCCTTGCAACAACATATGGCTTGCCGTCGAGACCACATAGTGCAAGACTACACTTTTTTCGGCTCTATGGTTTAAAAAAAAATAATATATTGTGTGTGTGTTAGGTATAAATTTATAAAAAGATAATATTTCAATTATGAAATAATTTCTAATATTACCTTAATTGTAGTCACTGGATACATATCAACCGATTGACAACTGCTTCGGGTTCGAGGTTGATCACCAGGCGCATAAGCACTTTGAGGAGAGTCAACCGAAACTCCTTGTGGATATACGTGTGTGGTTGGCATGTTCTTCAACAATACATTGAGTTGCTGGGTGAGCATGTCAATCTTGGGCTGCACCTCTAACAATGTATTTTGCCTGCACTTTTCCAACATCTTTTGGCAATCATCAGTAGAAATAAGACCACTCGGTATGCCCCGTTTCTGCTCTGGTTTACCAAACACTTGTCGGATGGTGGAGTATGAACCAACTCCTCTTACATTACCTGAACCCCTTTTCTCCTCTAGTTTACCAAGAGCTACTAACAAGATGTCTTGATGTCTGTTCGGTTGAAATGTCCCTTGGTTAACTTCATCACATTTTTCTACCTGTTTCAATCAATTAGATAAAGGCAAGTATTAGTATTTTATTTTTATAAATATTATATATTCTAATAACAACTTTTTAAGGCAGGTCCATATGATAACCATTTGATGGTTTCACTGACATTATTTGGCACTTGAGATAGCTCTTTCATCACAGTATCTCTGAACCATCTTATAAAAGTGCGGTTGTGTTCAATGGCCACCCATCTTTCACCCTTTGAAGGATTTTGTTGTCTTATCATGGACATGTGTTGGTCCAAGTATGGATGAACCTTAGAAATGTGTTCCAATACCAGATGATGTGCCTTATCTCGCAAGTTTATAGATGGAACAAACATTTTTAATCTAATAGTACCTTTCCCACTGAGTCTTCCATCATGACGAGGTTTGGCAATACCAATAGACTCAACAACAGCTAAATAATCAGTACAAAATTCAATTGCATCTTCAGAACCATAACCTTCAATTATACTTCCTTCAGGTCGATATCTGTTTCTCACATATCCTTTTAATATGCCCATGTATCTTTCAAACGGATACATATATCTCATAAAAACTGGACCAGTGATCTTAATTTCCCTCACCAAGTGAACAATCAAGTGCACCATAATATCAAAAAAAGATGGAGGAAAATACATTTCAAGTTGACATAAAGTAACAACCACATCAGCCTGCAAAGCATCTAACACATCTACATCAACAACTTTACTGCAAATAGCATTGAAAAAGAAACAAAGTCTTGTTATAGCATGCCTAACATGTTTGGGTAAAATATCCCGAATTGCTACAGGGAGCATGTGCTGCATTAATATATGACAATCATGAGACTTCATGCCAACCAATTTAAGGTCTTTCATTGACACAAGTTTTTTAATATTCGATGAATAACCAGACGGAACCTTGACACCATTTAAACAAGCACAAAAACGTGTTTTCTCTTTTTTGGACAAAGTATGACAAGCTGGAGGTAAGTATGTCCGTTTTCCCGATTCTTGTGGTGCTAACTTCTCCCGTATTCCCATTTCAACCATATCCTTTCTAGCTTTAATACCATCTTTTGTCTTTCCTTGAATGTTCAACAATGTTCCAATAATGCTTTCACACACATTCTTCTCAATATGCATCACATCAAGACAATGTCTAACTCCTAAATGCTGCCAATATGGTAGATCCCAAAATATAGACCTCTTTTTCCAGAGAGTCTTCTGAGTAGTCTTACAAGCTTTGCCAAAAGCAACATCAACATTAACACGTTCATGAATTGCATGTCCAGATAAAGGCAAACGAGCTACTCGAGTCTCTGATTCTCCATTAAAAGCTTTTTTCTTCTTTCGATAAGGATGCCCAACTGGGAGAAATGTCCTATGACTCATGAACACATTCTTTTTACTGTTACTCAACCATAAATCAGGAGTTTCATCTTGACAAATGGGGCATGCCTTAGCTCCTTTACAAGTATAACCTGATAGGTTACCATAAGCTAGAAAATCATTTATGGTGCAAAAGATCATTGCACGTAATGTAAAATTGCTTCGACTATAAGCATCATACACCGACACACCTTCATTCCACAACATCTTTAAATCTTCAATAAGTGGCGCTAGATATACATCTATGTCATTTCCCGGTTGCTTAGGCCCTGATATTAACAACGACAACATGATGTATTTCCGCTTCATACACAACCAAGGTGGAAGATTATAGACTACTAATAGGACAGGCCAAGTACTATGTCGACTGCTCATGTTACCATGGGGGTTCATTCCATCAGTACACAATCCAAGTCTAAGATTCCTATTTTCAGTACCGAATTCAGGCCACCTCCTATCAATATTCCTCCATTGTGGTGAATCGGCTGGATGTCTTAGTTTTCCATCGTCTTTTCTCCCAATAGCATGCCATTGCAAATTTTTTGCCTCCTTTGGATTAGCAAACATGCGTTTAAATCTTGGTATTACAGGTAAATACCATAATACTTTCGCTGGTGGGCCTTTCTTATCATCACGCACACCAACATTTTTCCTTTTATAACGTGTGGACCCACACTTTGGACACACAAGCAAGTCTTTGTATTCTTTCCAATACAGTATACAATCATTTGGACATGCATGTATCCTCTCAATGTCCATACCCAACGGACACAACAACTTCTTTGCTTCGTAGGTTGAATTTGGAAGTTCATTATCACNTAAAGTTACACTTCCTGAAAATTATGTTTTTCGAAACCTTTGTTTACTTTCGAGTGACAATGGATTTCCTTACTTAGCCGTCGCGCTAACTACACTTCATTGTGTCCTTTATTAGATGCAGTCTAGCGTGGGCCCCTGTGGCCGATGAGCTCTGAATAGGATGGGAGTCGAGGTTGAAGATTACTCTATCCTAGAATAGACACCCTGGGAGGATTATTTCCATATGTACATATTTGGATATTGATATGGTTATTTGAGGTTGTAAGTTTAGCCTTAACGTTTGGGTATAGGAGAGATACCTAAGCGTGGCGGTAACACCCAGTTTTCTGCTGGTTAGACGCTTCCGCAATGTATTGTATTATTAGGGATTTTGTAATAAATCCAAGATGTGAAAATTGGGGTGTTACACCGGAAGTGTTTACTGGTGGCCGGAAAAGTCGTCGCTGGTGGCCGGAATAGGCATTGACCTATTAAAAATGTTAATTGTTATGTTTTTTCCGATTTAATGGCTTAATTGCTTTAGTTTTTCGAGTTCAGTGGCTTATTTTGAGCTTATTCGAATTCGGTGGCTTAATTGCTAATTCCCAAATAGTTCGATGGCTTATTTGTACCTTAGCTTTTCCCTTATTATTAATCATTTTTCTTCTTATTATTGTTGTTATTTATGTTCTTATGTCCTTTTACATTTAATCGCTAATAGTAAAAAGTTAATTTTACCAAACATCTTTTTACAAACCGCTAATGCAATATGCTAGTCAAATTCACTATTCACTATTCACTATTCAGTAATCGCTAATTGCCAAACAAGTTCAAAGTATAAGAAGAGAAGCAGCACTTTTAATATTAATATGTTTCCAACTATTATTAGGAATTATTAATATTAATTTTTATTGGGAAAAGGGTCAAATAGGCCCTCGAACTTTAGCTGAAAAGTCAATTAGACCCCTCAAGTTTTTAAAGGTGAGATTACACCCCTCAATAATTCATTTTGATACAAATAAGTCCAAAATCTAGTTATAGAGATCCGGCCAACAACCTCTGGCGAATTTTCAAGCAAAAGAGTGACTAACGACCGGTCGCTGGTCATGGAGAAAGGAGTGGTCGCCTTCTCCCAGTGAGATGGCGACCACAGTTGTCGCGACCTTCTCGCTAGGAGAAGGCTACCACAGTGGGTCGCCTTCTCCCCGTGAGAAGGTGACCAAGGCGAACCAGTGGTTGCCTTCTCCGTGACGGTCGTCGGTCACTTTTCTGCCTAAAAATTTACAGGAGGTTGGCCGGATTCCTAGTGACCTGTATGACTTGTGATACCAGGTCATTAAACAGTTTTTTGAGCTTATTTGCATCAAAATGAATTGTTGAGGGGTGTAATTGCACCTTTAAAAAGTTGGGGGGCTAATTGACTTTTCAACTAAAGTTCGAGGGCCTATTTGACCCCTTTTCCCATTTTTATTTAATAATTTAATACTTAGTAATATTTATAATAGTTGCAATTTTAAAAATGAAATTTTTTTAAAAAAATGCCAAATCAAAATGTTGCTCTAAATAGCATTCATTTTGGATTGAAAACGCAAATTGAAATTAGCATTTACCAAAATTCAATTTTTAATTTTTTTTTTTGAAAACAAATTCAATTTTTAGTTTAACTTGATGAAACTGGAAAAGTGGTCAATATTTGTTAACAATTAATTAAGTCACTAATAAGTTTTGGAATGAAGTAATTCTCTCATATATATAGTCTATCGTGAATGTTGTGCAAAAATAGGTTTTCAAAATTAAGCAAATTAAAATGAGTACAATTTTATTAATTTATAATTTCAATTTATTATTTTGACATAACCTTATTTGAATATATCAAAATAATACATCAATTATAATATGTATTATTATTAAATACAAATTACATACGAAAAGCCAAAATTAATACCGAGTACTATGCAACAACATATAAAACATATTAAAAAATATTTTTTAAAAAATTTCAAAATACTGTGTGAGTAAAACTCTAGTTTTAAATAAAACACTCATTTTGAACTAGTATTCAAAAGACATGGTGAAAAAATTGTCTTAAACTTAATTAATTTATTAATTAAATTGCAAATTATATTGTAGACCATAACTGAATATACATAATATATGTTAACTATATGTATATAATCTGGACTAGAGACCACACTACTCATGATGAAAATTGGGATGAAATAATGATTGCAATTAGCGCCAATCATTACGGTCTACACAGTTGTGTGAACCACGGTCCAAAAATACATAAAGTATATTATTCTAACTCGTAAAATGCTTTATTCTAACACATAAAGTATATTATTCTAACTCATAAAATACATTATCTTACTCCGAAAATTTCATTATTCTAAACACATAAAGTACATTATACATTATTCTAACTCATAAAATATAGTATTCTAACTCATAATAAAATACATTATCTTATTCAAGAAATTTCATTATTCTAACACATATAAAGTACATTACTCTAACTCAGAAAATATATTCTTACCCCAAAATGTTCATTTTTCTAACATGTGCACGAAGTAAGGAATTTTTTTAACATCAAAACAATGTCATTTTGGACTGTGATTCATACAGCTGTGTGACACTAATTTTCCCAATTAAATCACATCAACAAATTATTGTGTGGATCATGGTCCACATAGTGCTGTGTGAATCATAACAAAAAAAATATTTTTAATATACTAAATGTACATTATTTATATACTGAATGTACATTATACAATATAACATATATTCAGTACACAAATAATGTATATCCCCTGAATGTACATTTTTAATATACTAAAAATACATTATTTTTATAGTGAATGTACATTATTTGATAATATGATCTACACAGTTGTGTAGATCATGGTCCACACAATAATGATTGAATCATATCCGCTGATTAAATTCCAAAATGATTTTTTTTTCTTAAATAGGGCCCAATAACTAATGTATCAACTTATTTATTCTCAAACTTTCAATTCCTACAATTATTAAAGCAAAGTTCAGAAAAGCGAAACTTCCAGGAAATTTCGTCGAATATTTTTTCATGTTTTTTCTTTTGGAAACAATATTATTTCATGTTATGTAGCTTTCATAATGCTTTAATCATGACTTCCGTGAGACATCGGTGAGACGGGTCGGATCATGATAAAATGTAACACTAATCAGGAATAAACTGTTTGCTCATTATTAGAGAAAATATAATATTTAAAAATAATAATAATAATTTTATAATTATTTAAAAGTATTACATTTTTTTTCAAAAGTATTATACTTTTGCTTATAATTAACAAACATTTTATTCTTAATTCGTATTATATTTTTCAATATAAGTATTACTTTTCCACAATTGGTCCGACTCGTCTTACGAATAAAAATCCATGAGACGGTATCATATAAGCTTCATACAAATATCACATGAGAAGACAAATAATATCAGAATGAATTTTAGTATAAAAATAAACACAATAAAGAAAGAAAGAAAAAATATGAAAATTTTGCAAAAATGAACAATTTATATCATGGACCAGGGTTCACAGTGCATTGTGAAATCTGGTCTAATATATAGAATTTGACTTCATAAGATACATAATTCGTGTTTATAATGCACAGAATTATATAAGCGAGGATACATAAACACTTATCATAATCTAAAAACATAATAAGTTTCAATCAAGGTTATATCCTTGATTTATGTCCTTCTTTTTGTATACTAATAAATGTATACATTTTGCTTTAAATGTTGTACACTTCAATGTTATTAGACAAAATTGTCCCTACTACATTCTTGTTATACAAAACTACCTTTACCCCGTTATAACACCGTTAATTTTTACTCCATCATTATTACCATACACCTATATCTATCATATCTTTTTCCTATTCTTTAATTATCATTTTATTAAAATCATTATATAATTAATTTAAAGATTGATTGTATTTTAATTAAATTTCTATTAATGCTAAATCATATATGTGTGTATAAAATACATATATTATTTATGTATATATAATTCGAATTATAAATTTTAATTATATGTATTTATTAATATTGTAATATTGGGCATGAATTTTCGCGCATCGCGCGTACAAAATACTAGTATATATATACGTTGCCGCAAAAAGGAGTGTGGGCCGGGTCGTGGGCGGAGTGTTTTGTGATTACATACTCCAAACTTTACGGTATATTTTCAGCAACACATTTTTGAACCTTTAACATATGAAAGAAATGAAGAGATTAGAATCTATAATTATTGACATTATTATTATTATTATTATTATTATTATTATTAAATTATAGTCTGAATTTAAATATTTTTTGACTAGTTTAAGAAGTTTAGTTTACCTACATTTACTGACTAATAAATTAAAATTATTTAAGTAAAAATTAATTTGTAATTAATTGCAATTAGGTCCAATTTATTGTGACTATAACCTTTAGCTCAAAGTCATCCTGGAGAAAACGGATTGTATTTTTAATGGAAACAATACAAAGAAAAGAAAAGAAAATAATAACAATTAGAGACAAGTGATAACCATTCCATTCATTCATCATCATTCTTACAAAATACGGGGATACAGCATATATATAATATACTAATATTAATAACAATAATAATGCTGACCGTTATAATCTCTAATCATAATGTCCACATGCACTTAATATTATTTATAACACTCCCCCCTCTCCTAGACATTATCTTTCCATAATCATTGCAAGGATAACGTCTATCCTTATGCGATCATGGAATTTCTAGTTCTATGATAGTGCTCTAATAACAATAAAGTAATGGACTTATAGTCCCAAAATATCCTCATTATCTTTTCGAGTCTAAATGATCCTTTATCTACTTCAAGAGATTATTCGACAACTGTTAGTGTGATAAGCCAGTGTTACTTATCCTCATAAAACGCGTCAATGACATTTTTCCAAAATAGACTAATTGGTGTAAAAAAAATTCATTTAAAAAAAATACTCGACTTCTCTCCTATCGTTTTTGACTTCTCTCTTCAAAGTCTTCTTTGTTTTCTCTTGATTCTCTTCCTTACTTCCTCAGTCCTCACTCCCATGTCCTTAGTCGTCACTAGTCTCTCGTGAGTCCTCGCAATCTCAAGTCTCAACGAGACAAGACTTGACCGATCGACTGGTGGACAGTGGAAGCCCTAGCTTGGTGGATGGTGGTGAACTGGTGACTATCGTGAGTGTTGATTGTTGAAGCCCTTGTTCTCTGGGGAATATTTGGGAGAAACGAAGTAACCTTCAAACCCTAGTTTTATTACTTCTATCTTTTCGATTTATTCATTCTATTTTGGTATATTTTGAATATATGGTGGAAGCAATGAGAAAGTGTATTATGATTTTGTGATAGTATGTTCTTAAATATGTATTATGATTTTTCATGCTTAAAGATGATGGAAGTTGCTATTTGATATGTTCTTAAATATGTATTATGATTTTTCGTGCTTAAAGATGATGGAAGTTGCTATTTGATATACTGTCAGTTTATGAGTCTGTCACTCTGTCTGAGCTTTATGTGAATGCTTGACCACAAAATGGTGAAAGTATGTTACTATCACTTTGTCTAGCTTTATATGAATGCTAAGCTTTATATGATTTGCTTGAGCACAAAAATGGTGAAAGTATACTACCGTCACTCTGTCTGAGCTTTATATGAATGCTTCTAAGCTTTAATTTATGTGATTGCTTGAACACAAAAATGATGAAAATATGCTACTGTCACTCTGTCTGAGCTTTATATGGAAATATGCTAGTGATAGTAACATATAATATGCAACCATATAAAGGGCTACCAAAAAAATGATGAAACTATATTATGATTTTGTGATATACTGTCACTGTCTGAGCTTTATATGAATGCTTAAGCATAAAAATGATGAAACTATCTGTTGATTTTGTGATTTGTACTTAAAATGCATGTATATATATACAGTGTGGAACCTTATAAGTTGCTATTGTGATATAATATGGCCATATAAAGGGTTGATCACAAAAATAATGAAATTATATTCTGATTTTGTGATTTGTGCTTAAAATGTCTGCATATATACAATGTGGAAGCTTATAAGTTGTTGTGAAATTGTGCTATAATATAGACATATGAGGACTTATAACTTGTTATAAGTTGTTAAGTTGCATGTTGATTTTGTGATTCTATCCTAAAAATGCATGTAAATATGTATTGTGAGACCTTTTGTGGCTAAGCTGCATACTGTTTTTTTTTTTTGGAAGCTTATTGTCCATTAATTGCTAATTAATGATGCCCATCATTAATAGGGCTGTTAACGAATTGAACATAAACGAACGGAGGATGTTCGTGTTCGTTTGTTAAGGATTTTGGGGTGTTCGTGTTCGTGTTCGTTTGTTAAGGTTTTTGAAAATCATGTTCGTATTCGTTTGTTAAGCATTTGTTAGTATTCATTAATGTTCGCAAATGTGTTCGCAAATGTTAACAAAGACGTTCACAAACATGTTTATTGACGTTCATGAACATGTTCGTGAACACTTAATAACCAAACACGCGCATATGTTCATGAACATAATTTGTTCGTGAACAATAAATAATCTACATTCATGAACAATTACATTACATTATATATATATATATATTTATTTATTTATTTATTTATTTATATATTTGTAAACATGTTTACAAATATTATTAAACGAACACTAAACGAGCTTGTTCGTGAACACTACTAAACGAAGACAAACGAGCTTGTTCACGAACACTACTAAACAAACAGAAATGAGCTTGTTCGTGAACACTTAACAAACAAGGTTACCACTGCTCAAACTTTGTTCGTTTATTAACCGAGTTCTAAATTTTGTTTGTTAATGTTCGTTTACACTAATAAACGAACATAAGCGAACGCTTACCGAGCTCAAACACGAGTAGTTTGTCGAAAACTTTGTTTGCTAACAGCCCTAATCATTATAGATGGAGAGCATCTCTGAATCTAGACCTCAACCCTCTACTCAAGAGGAACATGGAGTACATGCCCAAGGCAGTAAGACAAATCCTCAGCAGCTTTAGGTGGCTTCTACTGTTCCTAAAAAAAAAAGAGAGGAAAGAGGAAAGAGGTTGTGTCTAGATCCAAAGTTTGGGATCACTTTGAAAAAATTCTTTACTCCAATGGAAAATTAATTAAGGGAAAATAGTCTTTTAACTGTGCAAAATTGTTTGCATGCAAGCCAAAAAAGTATGGCACTTCTTCCTTAAGAAACCGTATGCTCGGTTGCCTAAAAAATCCTCATTCTAAGGATACAAGGCTTTATGTGAAAAGATTATTATAGATGAGTTGCCTTTTAGGCTTGTTGAGGGGCAAGGGTTTAGAAGATTTATTTTAGTTGCATGTCCTATGTTTCAAATCCCTTCTAGGTGGACTGTTTCACGAGATATTTACCAAAGATACTTAGATGAGAGATTAATCCTTAAGTAACTTTTTAAGGGTACTAGCCAAATATTAAGCTTAACCACTGTTTATTGGACCTGTGTCGAGAGGATTAATTATATGTGCATTACTGCACATTTTATTGATGATCAGTTGAAGCTGAATAAGAATATCATATCTTTTGTTCCTATTTCATCTCATAGGGGAGAATATGTAGCCAAAGCCTTAGAGAGTTGTTTGGTTGAGTGGGGAATTAGGAATGTCTTTACTGTGACTGTTGACAATGCCTCTTCCAATGACATTGCCATGGGATTTTTCTAAAAGTAAAATGTTGTCTTGGGGTACCACTTCTATTAGAAGTTAGTACATGCACATGAGGTGTATAACCCATATTTTGAATTTTGTGGTGCAAGATGGGTTAAAGTTTGCAGAGAATTCTGTTAAGAAGGTTAGGGGGATGCAGTGAGATGGGTTAGGAACTCACCTGTAAGACTTAAGAAGTTTAGAGATCTTGCTGATCTAATTGGGGTAGAAGCTAAATCTGCCTTGCAGTTAGATGTTCCAACTAGATGGAATAGCACTTACCTTATGCTCAACATTGCCATTCAGTACCAAAAAGTATTTGAAGCACTGTAACCCCCCGTATATTCCGACAAGTTTAGGGTTCGAAAAATATTTTTTTAGGCGATAATATTTATGAGATGATCTCTCGGTACTTCAGAAGGATTTTTTTCAAGTGAGACTAGTTATTAATAAGCTGCGATCTATGTACCGGTCATGAACCAAAAATTTTTTAAGGACGTATATACAGTTCGAATTTCCCTAGGAAATGGATTATTAAGCATAATACGATTAAACTTGAACTCCCTACTCAGTCCAAGTGAAAATTTAAACGGACTGTAAGGGTGAAATGGTTACGGATCTTTGTACCTATATTTTGCGGGATACCGAAAAATTCCCAATTTTAGTGGTTATTGACGGGATTATTTTTAGGATAATTTTGGTGTTAGAATTTTCCCGAATTAAGTTATAATCCTTCGAACTTTTATCTAATTTAATCCCAAACTGGCAAAATAATTTTCACTCTTCAAGAGCTACCATGGGGAGTTGACATGTGGCACCCTTAATTACCACATAGTAAATTTAATTAATGAAGTGTCATAAGAGGTATGGCATGGTATACTTGATCCCTTAAGCTACAAGCTAAACTTCCCATCATACTCACTCTCATCTCCCATTTTCGAATTAGAAGGAAAGAAAGAGGAAGGAAAATCTTAGTCTTCTTCATTGTGATCCAAGGACTCCCTAGTTAGAAACATTTTTGGCTACAAATCATTTTCTAACAAAAATGGTGAATAAATTTCGGGGTGTCACAATCTACCCCCGTTAAAAGGCTTCGTCCCCGAAGCTACCTCAATCCTTAACTCAAGTCCAAAAATTCTCATCTCTATAACCCAAAAATTTTCATAACTTCAGATTTACTATATCCCAAAAGATTTATAACCTAGGCTCTTTATATCATAACCTAGGCTTCCAAAGGTTCGAACAGCCTTGATATCACTTTGTAACAGAGCGTACCAAACTCTATTTCCAAGACCTTATAACATTAAGCTCTCGATTTTCACTTTGTAGCAGAGCTTGACTAACTCCATTTCCAAGTCCTTTCAACCTAAAGCTCATAACAAAGATCTCACAACCTAAGCTCTGATCTATCTCTAAGATCTTATAACCTTAGGCTCTGATCTATCTCCAAGATCTTATAACCTTAGGCTCTGATACCAACTGTAACACCCCACTTTTTCCACTACCGAAAATACGAGTATAATTAATTTTTTTTACAACAGCGGAAGCTTAAACAACAACTAAAAGGAAAAAGGGGTGTTATGCCACGTTCGAGTATCTCTCTTATACTCAAACGCACAGGCAAAACCTACTACCAAAATTACTATTACAATGGTGGAATTCTTAATGGTACAATAAAAGCTTTGTACATCGATTCACTCTCATGCCATGCCAAATATTTCCTGCAAAACACTTATGGTAGAAACAAAGTCAGCACGACGGCTGGTAAGACATACTCTACCCCGTAAAACATTTTGCACATAGCACTTTTGAGCACATAAATTTCCACATAATAAATTTCAACCCCTTAACATGGCATTTTTAATCTCATTAATATAAATCATCTTTAAAACTTCCTTAGTTTCATTTTAGCAAGCGTGAGGCCTACAACCTCGGGCCATGGCACTCCAGCCCTCCCGTAGGTCTCCTTATTCCAACCCCGGGCCATGGCATTTAAGCCCTCCCGTAGGTCCCTCCCCTTATTCCAACCCCGGGTCATGGCATTTAAGCCCTCCTGTAGGTCCCCATCTCAACAATAACGACGAATAGACTTCGCCCTGCAGTATGAATAATAATACAATAACATAACGACCACTGGGCAAGGGCACTTAAAACCGCCCGTGGGTCAATCAAGGTCCTCCTCAACTTACTTTAGAAACTAAGGTTTTGAAAACATGATTCTTCCTTCAGTTTTTCTTTCTTAAATCATTTCTTTTGGACATATTTCACAATTGAGTCCAATACTTGAAATTGGCTACCTCATTAGCACCTGACGGATTTTCAAAAATACTTTCAGTATCCGCAGTACTTTTCAACACGAAATCTCTTCAACATCATAATTTCATTACTTATCATAATCTCTATAAAGTTAATAATATCACTAATAATCACAAGAACAAACAATATGTATTCACATCAAATAATTTCATAAGACATGTACTCACATTTTCACAAAATCATTTAAACATAACATCACATAAGCACATTATATATTTTGATTTGGGGTAAAATAAATTTTGGATAGACATAAATCTTACCTATAACCAACTCTTCTACTTCACTTGCCCAATTCTTCTCCCACACATATATGATTTCTCTCCTCACTTCTCATGATTTTTCCTCACCACACAACCCCTCTATTTATAGGCAAAAGGGAAAGGAAGACAAATCTTGAAGAGAAAGACATATGGGATAAGAATGAAGAAACTTGGAGAGTAAGTTTTTATGTTATATCTTGTAAGATAAGGAAGAGGATGCTTGGAAATCAAGTCTCAATTTGGAGCTTGGAGAGCAAGCCACATTGTTTCTTATAAGGGAAGAAAGAAGAAACTTGGAGATCAAGTTTCTATTTAGATCATCTCCAAAAATTATTTTAATATTTGCATGTGGCTAGAAGGAATGACACTTGTCACAATGCTATGGCAAATCTTGAAGAATAAGACTTCCCTTGCCAGTTAGGGAATAAATCAGATAAATTTACGGTAGAAAATAATTTAGGGACAATAGGGTGGCTGCCTAGGTTCTAGAAGAGACAAAATAAAATTAAAACATAGATGATATCAGTCAAATAATTGGTATCAAATTGAAGAATACATGTGGTGGCAGAACACTGGATCCGGATTAAAAATATTATTGGGAGCATTTGGTAAGGTATTTTGATACCATTTTCTTCAAATATGTAGTTAAGCAAGTCTAGAACTTACATATAAAATTTCATAATGATCGGAGTAGTATAAGTATGGTTTTTGAATTTTTTTCCAAAACTAGTCCAAAGAGAAAAATTCTAGACAGCACACTGCCAAGGGCAAAAACGTAATTTTCTGTGTTTACTGAAATATCCAAATGACCAAAACTTTTTATGGATATCAAGTACTATAGGTTGGGTTCTAAAATAAAAATTTCAGGTAAAACGGAGTTCGGGAAGTATGTTTACCGAATAAATCTTTCGGACTGCGCCTAGCTGAAATTTTCTGAAAATGAATAGTTAGAAACATTTTTGGCTAAAAATCATTTTCTAACAAAAATGGTGAATAAATTTCGGGGTGTCACACTTCCACCCCCTATTTTCGAAAATAATATAAGGGAAAAGGGAGAAAAAAAAATGTCATCTTCTTCCTTTGGATCCAAGAACTCCATAGCCATGTTCTCCACCAAGTTCTTCCATCCTAGGTAAGGCTTTGGATTTTATTCGGTTAAAAGAATAGAATCCTTTCGTAGAACTTATTGTAAGCTAAGATTCTTGGAAATGTCGTTATTATGGTGATTTTATTTAGGATCTTCGGTGAAAAGTTTGAAGGAGAGGATCACCATCTTTCTACGGTTTAAAAATCTTCTTGGGAGGTAAGGAATCCCTTAAGTTGGCTCAATCACTTGAAGGTAGACAAATGCTTGTAAATTACATGATTAGGAATTTTTACATGAAAATTATGTGTTATGTTATAGATCTAAAAGTTGGCTCAAAATCTCTACCTTGATTTTTTTGGTAAATTTACTAGGCATGTCCATAGCTAATTTATACACATATATGTTGTATTTATGTCCATATAGGCTTATACTTGTGAAAATAGTGAAAAGAAATAAGGATAGTCTCTGGCAGTAACTTCCGAGATTTATTGGGAAAAATCGGTAAGGTATTTTGAACCCATTTTTTTTTGACATGTAGTTCTATAAGTGTAGAACCCGCATATAAAATTTCATAATGATCGGAGTAGTATAAGTATGGTTTTCGAATTTTTTTCCAAAACTGGTCCAGAGAGAAAAACTCT
>CM008339.1:31091870-31102378 GCA_002525835.2 Ipomoea batatas
GAGATCTTTGCCATGGGCAATAGAGTTTGGTAAGCTCTGTTACATAGTGTAGTTCAGAGCTTAGGATCTGAGAGCCTAGCTTCAGATCGAAGCCCCGGAAAAGCGTAGATGGAGGAGGCGTTGGAGTTGGTGGGTGCCAATGACACCAAGCAGAGAATGGCAAGCGTTGAGCGACTACACCTGCATCACCATCGCACTCCGACCAGCGGACACCACCACCGCACACCGGTCATCGCCAATTTAAGGTCTGTGTTACTGAATGAGAAACCCTAGCTTTATGATTTGTTCGTTTATTATTTTTTTTAAATAATAATTTCAATTGTGTTCAGATTTATGATAGTACTTTTTTATCAAATAATTGAATCCATGTCTGTTTCTCAGTTTGAGAAACCCTAGTCTTGTTTCTCAATTTGAGAAACCCTAGTCTTGTTTCTCAATTTAAGAAACCCTAGTCTTGTTTTTCAATTTGAGAAACCCTAGTCTTGTTTCTCAATTTGAGAAACCCTAAAGTATATAGATAATAAGGAAAATAATGAATGAAAGAGAATATAATGTGATTTAATTTTGGCTCTAACCTTGATTTGTGGTCTTTTGCTTCTTTCTGCCCCTTAGAATTGTTGATTCTGTGAGTTTCCTCATGTTGTTTAAGTGAATTGTGAAAACTGATACTCACAACAAAATTAGAAAGATCATAGTTAATTTATAGCTATTATATGAGTAGTTCAAATTTGATTAAAGAGCCCAAGAATGAATGTCATGACCCAATTTATGTGATCAATGGCCTTGAATAAAAAAATTTAAACAGATCCTTGAATTAAGGAAAAAAAGTAATAATTCAATATATTTAATATAATAATTTAAGGATATTTTCTTGAGTTTTATCAACATTCATTTACAGCTACATGAAAATATTTCAAGAATTCAAGATAAGATGTTCTAACTCATACACATTATAACTATACTATCCATACTTGAGTTTTATGCTATTTTTTGTTTTTGTTTTTATACTATCTTACGCTTAGCAAAGTTTATTTTTATTTTTATTTTTTATTTTTTTGGGTAATGTGATTTCTTGAGCTCTGGAAGGTCTTTTTCATTCAATTTTAGTAAGTAGTTTATTTGGTTCATTGAAATATGTGATTGCCCATCAATTAGGTAAAAAAAAGTTGTTTAAACTCTTGATTTGATTTGAAATCATTAGTTTTTGAAGGCAAAGGACTGTTAAATCACTTTTCAAGGCAAGCTATGATAATTCTTGTAGCTATTTTAAATGCTTTGATGTTTTTGAGCTGAAGCTTTCTTATCACTGTTGTGAAATCTGATCGGAGAAATATATGCTAGCATTTGAAACTAAAAGGTGTTTCTTTTGGTATCAGACGTACATTGATTGTCTCCATTTGAAGAAGACTGATTGTTCAAGAATGCATCTAGAGGATCCAATGGAAGTTGAAAATGACATTTGTAGGAAAGAGAATGAGCCTTCTCTTGACTATGCGGATAAGGTGACTTAAATGCACTTCTTCTCTAATGAAGTATGATACCCCACTTCCTTGCTTATAATGTGTGCTCTTAATATCAGGTGGAGCAGTTAAAGGAATTATCTAAGCAGCCTGATATATATGAAAGGTTGACCAGATCCCTAGCACCAAATATATAGGAGTTGGATGATGTCAAGAAAGGTCTTCTTTGCCAGGTATTGTACAGTCAATAGAATTAATTTATTTTTGTCCAAATATAGTAAACGTCAGATGAATGACTATCAATTTATCGGAATCTACAAAGTTGATGCTAACATTATATATGTGGCTTCATTTAGCTTTTTGGTGGCAATGCATTGAAATTGCCATCTGGTGCAAGTTTCAAAGGAGATATTAATATCCTTCTTGTTGGAACACAGGGGAGGTTGAGTTTCTCTCTCTTTACATGTGTTTAGTATAGATGTTCTTGAAATTGGATTTTGGTCTTAATCTGTGTTTATCTAGATCTGAGTTATAATTGAGAGAATATGAGAACTGAGTGTTTGGCCCAAATGTTCTTTCTGCAGATTTGAGTATTTTTTTTTTGCCTTTCCTTTTGTTTTAATTTGGTTCTTTCCAAACTACCAAAACTACTAACAGAACAGCACAAGAAATAACTTAAAACAAAGAATATTAGTTTTATCACGGATTAGTGTTCTACATTAAGGCTTAAATAGCAATTATTGGTTTTTATCATCCAGGTTGAATGCTTTGGACTGGAGAGACTCCTGAACTTAAAGCACTTGAGCAGAACATGATTGATAGCAATTTTAGGCATCCATAAAGCAATTGATTGATAGGAGTTTCATCTTGAGGAAAGATACAGTCGCCACATATGGTATTCCTTCTCTCTCTTCCTCACTCTCACAAAAGCATGTAGCCACTAACAGAACATGCATTCATGGTCTAACATAAAAAACACTAAACACAAATTATAGAACCCTCAGCATTGCATTCTTGCCATAGAAATTTGTCAATACAAATCAGATTATGCTCACCTATATTTGCCTATGTTATACTATTAGTTATCAATATTGTGTTTTCTCTGTGAAAATCTATGCTCCATTACTATGTAATAACTAACCTAATAAATCATTAATTAAGCCTAAATGATAGACTGCAAACACAAATACCCATAGTGTAACTGTTAAACAAACTATTACACTGCAATGCCAACAATGGCATTTAGACATAGTCAACAGAACAAAATGAAATTGCAACAAAACCATCAAGAGTGATGAAATAATCTATTTCTTATAGTGTATAAGCTAACAATTATGCAAAATTTTAAAGCCTAACAGAATAAACCATCTGTTGAGCATTTATTCCACTTAAACAAACAAAAAGAGAAACGTAGTCTAATGGTGTAGTAAGGAAACTAATTTTTGGGCTCGATCTTAGGCTTCTTCATACCTCTTGAAGATGATGAACACTCTACATTTGTTCTCTTTAAAGACTGCTCCTCGGGAGTGTTCTCATCAACCAAGATGACTTCTAGGAGTGACGAAGATGTAGCATCCAGTGGTGGTATAACCATTGTTCCTTCATCACTTTTATTCAATAGTTTGGGTTGATGTGTCTGCGCAATAGCTTCGTCTTTTTTCACTCCAAGCACGATAAAAGCAACATCCCCACTATATTTAAATTGGTCATTCCGTGTGACAATCCTAAACATCATTGTCTTCCCAATCAAGTCCTCAATTTCATTGGGCTTGCAACCAACGTAGGACAAGCAAAACAGATAAAAAATATTATACATTGCATAATATTAATACATTCAAAACCGAATAGTTGATTGTTAAGATATATGGATTCACGTACTTTAGAATACTTTTCTTTCAACTCGCTAGCTGTAACTCCTAACAGTGTCGAGCAAACATTGTCCCAAAGTAGAAGAGGGTCATCCTGGTCGTCATCCAGGACAACAATCTTCACCTTGTACTTAATTATTCCGTCGGGCGAGTATTTATCGCATGCCTTACAATACATTTTGTCCGTACAGTCTTGAAGCTTCTTCGCACACCCCTTATTCGTACAAACATTGAAATACCATTCACCTTCTATGCCTAGGATTTCTCCAAGTACCCAAAATTCACCAACCTAAAAATTAATTACACAATACGTGAGGAATATAATGAGTGGCTTTTCAAATGATTTAAATAAACCTGTGATTTCTACCTTCTTGTTGTCATAAATATCCTTTAAAGACCTTCAAAAAAAATATCCTTTAAAGAAGTGAGTGTGATATTTTCACTGGATAAAGCTTCCATTGTTCCAGATCTAGAAATTCTTGACCTAGAGCTTATACTCCGTATTGGATTCAAGAACCTAAGCAGACTTATTTAAACGAATGACCCATAATCAACAAATTAAATGTGTTTGAAATAGAATATAATACGGAGTGGAAAAGATTGAAATGTCACAATACCTCTCTTTAAATTTGAAGAACTCAGGGCAATAGTTGAACATAATCTTTGTTGTTGTGTAGGAACTGGATATCCTAACCTCACCATCTAATATGATAAATAATTTAAAATAGTTATAAAATCGAAGCAAATAAATTTATGTCTGTCATTGGGTAATTACTTACCATCATTCACCCTGGCTCTACACAACTGTAGTATAACGATCAATGGATCTGCCAAATCAGCATTGTGGTAAGGCAAGACAAAATCAACGTGCTCGTCCCATAGGGTAATCGTGAGTCGACTCTCCCTAAGTGAAAAACAACAATGAACGTGATGACCCCTAAAATCATACTTAAACAAATAAAAAAGTCATCTAAACAAATACATACCGAGTATCTTCAATGACAAGATCAATCAACCTTTGGGGTTTTGAATGAACTTGGATAACTTTTTCCTCAGTAATGGAAACTACACGGCCAATCAAATCTTTGCAAACCAAACAAAGGATTTAAAATTGTTAGTGATGAATGTAACATTAGAAACTTAGTAAAACAAAACAAAATGAGAACACATTCAGTATAGAACAAAATATAAAGAAGAATTTATCAATTAGCTGATTGATATCCACTCCTCTAGGAGCCTTTAACGATCCAAAATCTTTGAATTTGAACATGTGTTTGGGAAAATCTTATCCATCTTGATCCTTAACACTAATCAAAGTGTCGTGGTTCGCTTTCATCATGTATTTATGCTCACATGACTTAAACATCATGCGACATGTTTGCACAATGAAATTGTGAATATCATAGACTTCTCCTTTCTTCAAGAGTTTGTTGAATTTAACGACAAACTCTTTGGGGATTTGTAAATAGATGCAAGTTCCCTTAGGAAGATCATGAAATTTAAAAACCAAGCAAAAAGCTCAAAAAACTAAAAAATAAATAAATAAAAAATAAATAGGCAGCATACTAACAAAAAAATGCATAACAATAAATACACATCATGATTAAGGAATACGAATAAGATTGTTTAGGCTGAAATATAAACTGTCATTCTGTCATCTACATTGAAATAAATACATAATACCCTAAAATTGAAATAAATACATAATAGGTATTAAATGCAGTTGTCATTACTCTACTTCTTAATTCCTTATAACTGTATTACAAAATCAAGTTGTTTGGAAACATTACCTGGGAGTCATGGAGTAGGCACTTCAGTGTCTGTTGGTTCACTGCAGAACGTTGATATTCCCAGGACAAATAAGAATGAATCAACCGAAGTCTTATACAACTTTTATTTGTCTTGGGTGATAGGTCGGAAGCAGAGACAAAAACAGGCTCCATAGGAACAGAATTTGCAGATTTGCAAGAAGGGAAGATTTGCAAAAAGGGAAGGTGACTAATAAAACAGGCGCAACAATCGAAAAGTATTATTATTTTGATGAGCATTGTGTTTCTCTTTATAAGTAAGGTTTTGTATCTTATTACGAATACAAATTGTAATGTAGAATTGTAGTACGATAGGAATTGTAGTGTAGAATTGTAGAACGAATAGGAAAATAAGGAATATTCGAATTCTAAATATTATAGGACTATTTTGGGCGGGATGCTTAAAGTGAGGATATCGTTTTTATTAATAGTATAGATTAATTAATAGTATATAGATTAATCTGAATTATCTTAACCATCTATTTGATTAAATAATTCATCTGAACCATCCATTTGATTAAATAATTTGACCGCCATTTTTTCTACCCATTTTAGGCCTAACTCTCTTTGGCTCTTATTAGTATAGTAGATAACTGAAGAAAAACTAACATAAAAATAAACTAATTGAACTAACTTACATTTGTAGAGTTTGAAAAAAATATAATGTTGTGGGTAAATGTCTCACATTTAATTAAATATAATGTTATTAATATTTAAGAATGATGCATCTATCTCAAGATCTATCAATTTAAAATGAAGAAAAATAAGAGATAATAGAACTAAAAGAAATAAACTTTCAATAAATTAATTAGTTAAATACATATCATAGGTCTACAAATATTGAACCACAAAGTCTATTATGCACATATTACTTAAATGATGATCAATAGAGGTTTTGATTGTGCTACATTTATGGGTTGGAAAATATTTAGAAGCAAAACTAAATGGTTTCCATACATCTATTTACTATTTATGATAACAAACAAGGCAAAAACTTGTGTGAGACCGCCGCATGGGTCTTAATCCGTGAGACGGGTTGAATTTTTAATTAACGAGGTCAAAGATCCGATCCATTAACTAAAGAACCGACCCGTCTTACAGATCGAGACCCGTAAGACGGTCTCACACAAGTGTTACTCCAAGTTTAAAATATCACCAAAGTAGATTCTAAAACAAAACTCAGATATCAATGTAAAATTTAAAAATAAGAATGTTTTTTTCATGCGAGGAAAAACATTATATAATATTCATCAATATCTATATAATAAAAAAAATTATCAATTTCTCTTTTATCTATTTATGTAGACATATATTATATTTATAGTATTTTGTACAATATGAAAATATATACACATTTTTTTTATTTTATAGAATTGTGATTATTGGCATAATTATACACGTTAATTACTACAAAATTTAAAATTTACAATTTTTTTAATTGTTAAGTATAATTTTCTTAGTTATTATTCATATTGTTAAAATTATAATATATATGAAATACGATTAGGAATAATTCAATTTATTTATGTAAATTTTTCTCTATAAATTTATCTAAATATGTATATGATTAGAGATTATATTAATCATACAAAATTTTAATTTTGTATGCTATGATAATAGTTATTTGACTAAATATATGAAAATTCAATTATATTATTATATTGTACATTTTAATATATTTTCATTTTTAATTTTTTTTATTTAAATTCATAATAACAAATATTTTTTCGTGCATCGCAAGGGTAAAATACTAGTATATATTAAAACAAAAGTGTCATTTTTCCGCTCATTTTAGACAAAAAACAATTAGTTTAAAATTTAAAATCACTCAACATAAGATTACAATATTTAACAAAATTAAATAATATTTAAGTAAATACGTTAAATTCGGTACATACATACATACATACATGCATACATACATACATACATACATACATACATACATACATACATATATACATATGTACATACATATATATATATATATACATACATATATATATACATACATACATATATATATATATATATATATATATACATACATATATATATACATACATACATATATATATATATATGTATATATATACATACATATATATATATATATATACATACATACATATATATATATATACATACATACATATATATATATACATACATACATATATATATATACATACATACATATATATATATACATACATACATATATATATATATATATATATATACATATATATATATATATATATGTATGTATGTATATATATATATATATTAGTCCTAAATTGTTATAAGATTATAAAATTATATATTATATATGTTTTCGTAAAAGAAATTGAAACTTTGTTTTTCAAAAAAAAAATATGTTTGATTTTTCACGCTAATTTTCATTAAGTTACAGAATGTTTGTAATAACTAAAGTTTATTTGCAATGGAAAAATAAAATTTTAAAAAAAAAAGTTCTAAAATAACTACAATGGAATAATTGTGGTATTATATTGGTTTCTTAAAAAAAAAAAAAAAAAACTCTTTGAGTGTTAATATATGTTTAATTTTTCACGCTAATTTTCATTAAATTATTGAAAGTTTGTAATGAATAAAGTTTATTTGCAATGAAAAAATAAAAACTAAAAAAATAAAGTTCTAAAATAACTACATTAAATTATTGAATGTTAATTTAAAATAGTAAACATGTTACCCGTGTTAGAATAGTTTTTGTAATCCAAAATAAATTGTAATGATCTTATTAATAATTATTAATATCACAGAATAAATTGTAATAGTCTTGTTAATAAATATTAATATCAATATTGATTCATTATTAATGTAAATGAATATTTCTCGTACACTAACTTTTATTCTGCAATGTTGGTTAAGATATCTTATTTAACTATTACAAATTAAATGTTACTTTTTTATTGCTTTTTTTTTTTTAATGTCTATAATAATGCTAATTTTGTGTATAATTATTAATCAACTGAAGAATTTTTAGTAAAGACTGAAAAGTATTTTTATCTATCTATCATTCAAAAGATCCCCAGAATATAAACTGGATGTTGTACAAACTCAATCCAGCCACAGCTGAGGTTAATCGCTACCATTGCTAAAGCATCAGTTACCACATTATCCTCCATGAAGCAGTAAGAAATACGCACCATCGAATTGTCTTTCTTTTATTATAAACGTTATAATAATACTTTATATTTAAGGAATAAGGGTCGAATAAGCCACTGAACTACACACCAAAATGCAATTAGGCCATCGGACTCAAAAACAATGCAATTGGGTCCCTGAACTACACAAAATCATGCAATTTGATCTAAAATGACTTGTTTTACCTGCTTTGCTGGTTACCAATTTTAAAAATAATATTTTAAAATAATTTTAAATAAAATAATTAATAATTAATTAAAATTAAAAAAAAACTTCCAACCTCTCCGGTCGGAAGTTTTTTTTTAACTTTATATTATTTTATTTTCTTAATTTTAAATTTTAATTTTAATTAATTATTTAATTTAAAATTATTTTAAAATATTATTTTTAAAATTGGTAACCTGTAAAGCAGGTAAAACAAGTCATTTTGGATCAAATTGCATGCTTTTGCGTAGTTAAGGGACCCAATTGCATTGTTTTTGAGTTCGATGACCTAATTGCATTTTGGCGTGTAGTTCAGTAGCCTATTTGACCCTTATTCCTATATTTAATTATATAAGTTTAGACTGTGCATCGCACGGGACAATGTGTAGTTATAATTTATATTGACATATTATAATTAAAATAATTAAATTTAGAAATTAAAAAAACAACATCTTAATTTTGTATGATTAATATAGTGCATAAGTATATGTATGCATGCATTTTTAAAAATACAAGTATGTACGAACACATATTTTTTAATTTTATAATTTAATTTTCAATTATATTTTATTAATTATATAATTAAGAAAGTTACATTTACAAATTAAAAGAATTTAATTTTTAAATTTATATGGATTAATGTAGTCCCTAAGTCCTAACTATATTACATATTTAGACAAATTTTTAAATATTTTTTATTTTTTAATTAAGAGTATGAGTTTAGACATATTTTAAAATAATTATTTTAATAAGTAACCAAGGTAGTAATTAACGTGTATAATTATGCCAGTAATCACAATTCTTTAAAAAAAAGTGTAATTTTTTTATAAAAAGAGAAATTGATAAAAAAAAATTATTATATAGATATTGATAAATATTATGTAATTTTTTTCCTTGCATGTAAAAATATTCTTATTTTAAAATTTTACATTGATATCTGAGTTTTGTTTCAGAATATACTTTGGTGATATTTTAAACTTTGAGTAACACTTGTGTGATACCGTCTTACGTGTTGAATCTTTGATTAATTAATTGATCAAATAATTGATTAATGAGTCGGATCTTTGACCTCGTTAATTAAAGATCCGACCCATCTCACTGATTGAGACCATGAGATAGTTTCACACAAGTTTTTGCCTTAAACTTTTGTTTGTTATCATAAATGTTTGGAACCATTTAGTTTTGTTTTTAAATATTTTTCAACACATAATAATTTATTGAAAGTTTATTTCTTTTAGTTCTATTATCTCTTATTCTTCTTCATTTTAAATTGATAGATCCCGGGATGATACATCATTTTTAAATATGTGAATTTCAATTAATTTAATAACATTATATTTAAATGTGAGACATTTACCCAATCACATTTTTTTTTCAAACTCCACAAAACAAATGTAAGTTAGTTCAATTAGTTCGTTTTTATGTTTTTTTTTTTGAAAGAAGTTCATTTTTATGTTAGTTTTTCTTCAGTTATGTTATTAACGTAAATTAATTTTTTTTGAGCTCATAATATTTAAATAATAACTATTATTTTAGATTTGTAAATTTTTATAATTTATGATATTTTATAAAATTTGTTTATACCATTTGAACTACAAAACGTTTAATTAATGCAATAATACTTATATTTGTCATGAGTAGAATGCTAAAATCATGATAATGATATATTTTATCTTTCACATTTTTAAACTTTGAAAACCAACATCATTTATGTAGGGAGAAATTTATACATAGTAGTAATAACATCGTAGTTATTTTTAAAAGTTAGATGAAGTCAACAATGATTCAATATGGTATTATTTTCTCTTTTTAGCAATATACTGAAGCCCTACCCTTTTATCTTTCCAAAGAGCTAATTCCGACATATCTCTCCAGCGAATATTATGCACCTTCTTAGTCTGTCTGTAGGATTTGAACCTAGGACATCGGGTTTTGGAAACCCACGTTCTATCGAACTGAACTAAGAGCGCTTTCTTATCACAGTATATACGACTATATAT
>CM008339.1:31153019-31172245 GCA_002525835.2 Ipomoea batatas
ACAAGATATCGTGGAATGGTGCTTAAGCTTGATGGGTTCTCCCACCTATAAGATAATGTTTTGAAATGATCTTTTTCTTTGAATTTAATTTGAGTACCTGTAAGAAACTATGGAATAAATGGAAAAACGTGTAAGTATAAAAATGAGTAAATTTTACGTTTAGTTATTCGATTATTATAGTATTGTCACATTTAGTCATACTTTTTAAAATAAATGACTAAATGTGACTATGCATAATAGTCGATAACAAAAAAAAGTGGAATTGCAAGAGTTCAAATGAGAAGATGCTGAAAAGAATCAAATTGTAACATTCTATTATGAAAATTATACTCTATTCACTCGCCCGCCGCTATCAGAAAACCACAATCTCTATTTGATATAATAACCCAACGTTTGACCACGAATAGTGAAGACAAATGGAAGGAGGGGAAAGTCATCATGTCTCAACAGAAATTCAAAATAAGACGAAATATGTTTTAATTAATTTTTTATATTTTAAATTTTGACTCGATTTTTTTTTAATTTGAATCTAAAATGCATTTTCAAAATTTTGATTAATAAGAAAGCAATTCGAAACTTTTTAAAAAATTTTTGTCTTATTAAGTAATAACCCAAAATTTAAAGGAAATGAGTTTAGTGTGGAATGGACTCTTTCCTTAAGTATGAAAGTATGAAACCTATCAAATTGCCTCATTAAACTTTCTTTTGGATATGTTTGACTTTTGAGAATAATGATAATAATAAGATTAAGCCAAGCACCTTGTGCTCAAATGGCATGAGAGATTAATATCACAATACTTGCTCTCTTTTCACTTTCTTTATTATGAAGTTTGAATTTTGGGATAGATGCAATCATTTCAATCTTTTATTAACACAGTAATCATTTTGTAATTAGTAAGGTTAGTTGAATTATAATATGGTTGGTGAATATTTTTATGTATCTAGACTAGTCTAGTGGTACAGCGTATTCGAGGAATATACTAGGATATAGCCGTCGACTACCACGACATCGCCGTACTAAGTCATATATAGCATTCAAATGATCACTGCAATTAGGTGGAAAGTCTGTACTGTGAAGTTGACTCCACTCATTTTGTCAAACTATTTACACCACCAGAAACGGTACATTTTGTCTTCCCCACGAAATTTTAAGACTACTTCTTGCATATAAATGGTATAATAATATGGTGGCCGGAAAAAAATTTGGTCGGACCATTTCTCTTTTTGGCGATACAGAAGATACAGAATTAAGAAAAGAAATAAAAAACTTTAATTTACAGAAAAATTTGTATTTGTTATCTGAACGTGTGTTTTGGTTGTCCTTGGTCTTTTGACTTAGGCAATGGAGAATCACAAAGAGAGAAATCAATTTCAGTTGTGTATAATTGATTAGGTCTAACTAATAAGTTCAACTCTCAGGAAGAGTCGAACTTGATCACAATAACATTTGCAACAGCCAATACGTACACCTATATCCATTCAAGTATAGCATCAAGAATATATATATCGATAGTGTTCGGCCATAGGACAAAACAGTGAACTTGATAATTACAAGGTTTTAATAAGTTCGACTATCTGTGGAAGTTATTTATTGATATTCTTGATTTGAGCCGGCAATTAAGAATAACATAGACTGATTTACTTCATTGTAATTTTTTATTGACTAGATAGCATCACAAGGCAGAATTTACACAAAACACAACTTTATATAGCAGTTGCGAGTTTTTTCATAAATAAAAAATGTTCAATCATGTTATTAGGAGGGTCAACTGACCCCCCTCCCCCTCTCGATCTCATCCATCTTTCCATTTTTATATTATATATATTACTTACTATTCTATAACTCGGTACAAACTATATATAAATCAGATGAAGAATTTTTCAAGACAAGAAAATGTCATATTCTATGAATATGTACTTAAAATTATTTTTTTGTTGTGAATCGGGTCACGTCTTGGTTACCAACAAGCAGCAAGTACGCAAGAATCGCCGCGCTCCAAGTAGATGATTATCCCTTTGTGGCGGCCAGAGGCCACACACACGGAAAAGTGTAGAAGGTCAATGGAGACCGCCACTAGCAACTCATGCAGCCACCTACTTTTGGAAGAATAATTATATTCCTTCTAAAATGTTGATCTTATAGAGTAATGGTTTCAAAAAAAAAATCTTATGGAGTAATAAACACAATTCCGTCAAATACAAGTTATAATGTTACAAAATCTTAATTAAAAGTTTCTAAAATGTGTGTATTATGATTATACCGTGTTCTATATTCAACTTAATTTGGGACCGTTGATAAATAAACTGTTAATATAATTATAATGTCAGATGATTGGCTCTTGTATGCATGTATCATGTCCAAGAATTCTTAACTGAATCTTATTATACGCTGAATAAAAGTGAAACTGGAAAGTCGTAACTCAAGGCCAATATATATTAATTAGTCTCATAGTGGTAGGAAATTAACACAAGCCAAATTTGGATTAGTCGCATAGTAGTGGGAAGACTTGAACAAAATTGGAATTAGTCTCACAGTGCTAGAGATATTAAATGTTGTGTGTGTCCAAAAAAAAAACATATATGGATTTTGTTTAGTAGTATGGAGACCCGAACTCGACACTTTTTAAAATCTATGATTCCAAATTAAAGAATATACTTCGTAACCTTTATTTCAACTGAAAATTTTAATGACTAGTGATATTGTATATTTATTATACTGTATATACGAAAATGCTTATTGCTCCTACATTTTCCACTCACAAACTTGCTACTCCCTCATATATGGCAAATCAAGATAGGTTTGTTTTTTTCCTTTTGTCTTTTGTTTATTTTAAATCTCAATCAATTAATTAACTCCAAGCTATTGTCATTACATTATAATGCAATGACATCAAGCATTGTCATTTTATATATTTCATCCCAAACAAACTTTAATGGTATAGTATACAAATTAGAAAATTGTTATTATTATAGGAACTGGTAAACTAAAATTCATGAGTAAGATTCTCCTTAGCATGAGAAGAGTTGACAAATGTGTTGGGCTTCTAGTATGCAAGAAGAAGAAACCTTCCATGTTCGGCATGCTTTATTTACTTGTTTTTTTCAATTGATTACTTTATATACTTTATGCATTGTAAGGTAAAGCACATATATAATCCAACTAACTTATTGCATACTTATCTAAAGTAGACGTGTTCATGTGATATGATATGAAGTTTGAATTTTAATAAAATAATAATTTAAAAAAATAGAAAAATAATAATAATAGATGTAGGTGTATGGTAATAGTAATAATGGGGTTATTAAATCATGACCGAATTACATAACAGTGTAATCATAGTTTGTCAAATACGAAAATATATAATAGACCTATTCTGTTTTTAGATACATTAATTTTGAATTTGACAAGAATAACAATTTTCGTAATTATATTATATACTATATGAAGAGAATTTGAACTTGAAATTCTGGTTTAGATAAAAGATTATAAGAGCATCCTTATTAATGAGTTTTTTTTTTGCGGTTTTTGAGGAGGTTTTGTAAGTTTGATTAAGAAAGAGAAAATGGGAAGAAATGAAAATAAACAAAACACACGGTCAGGCGCGTGCGCCTGACGCGCGTCAGGTGCAACAGGTGTAGAAGCTTCATTTTTTTTTTCTTTCCTTGCATCTCTTTTCTCTAACAAGGAATCTACTGTACTAATAACCCTAAATTATTCACTGCTATGGATGTTCTAAGTGTCAACTTGAGGGTTAGTGGAGTTAAGCGAATTCGTAAAGGAGAATTTATCTTTCAACAAACCTAGCTTATAATCGTCATAAATTGTCTTATAGGTCGATCGTCTCCTTGTGTCTTCTTAGGCTATCCTGAGTCTTTTAGGGGTATAGGTGCATGGACTTGCGTACTAACAAGATTTTTGTGTGCAGACACGTTCGGTTTGATGAGATTGTTTATCTTTTTATTTCTAAGCCTGTATGTTGTGCAGCCGTCATGCTCAGCCATTAGAATAATGGGAGAAAAAAATCCTAGCTAACTGATACCAGATGAGAACTGTTGTATTGATATTCACAACACTTAACCATAATCTGTACAAGGTATAAGTATATATACAGAGTTGAAGGTAAAGATAGACTAGGACAAGGAGTCATAACCTAACACAATCTCTAGAGTACTAATACCAAGCAACCTTTTTTATCGCCCTTCTGCAACGCCAATCATTGACTCACAACAGGAACTTTAGTAATAGGCATCCAAGTTTGAGTCCGTCTCAAATGATTGATTCAATAAGTAAAAATAAAATAAAAAAATTAAGTATCACATTACAACTTGTTAAAAATCAATGTCAAATTGTATAAAATTGGGTTAGTGTATGCATGCGGTCAATTATTGTGTGGACCATTGTCTACATAGAATTATGTGGAACATAATAAAAAGTATATTTTTAATTTGTTAAAAGTATATTATTTGTGTATTGAAGGGTCACACTTGTGTGAGACCGTCTCACGGATCCTTATTCGTGAGACGGGTCGGGTCGGGTCAAAGTACCATGCAAATGTCATACTTATATGTGCAAATCTCACACTTATATGCTCAAATATAACACTAATCAAAAATACAATTTTTGTTACTTATAAGAGAAAAAGTAATACATTTTTCATAATAAGTAATGTTGACAAGTGTCTCTCACTTATAAGGGCAAATATAATACTTTTGAGGAAAAATGTAATACTTTTAAATCGAAATGTAAAAGTATTGTATTTCCCTTAAAAGTATTATATTTACCCTAATAAGTAACAAAATTTTTATTCCTGATTAGTATTACATTTGAGCATATAAGTATGACATTTGTGCATATAAGTGGTACATTTGTATCTTGATCCGATCCGACCCGACCCGTCTCATGGTGAGACGGTCTCACACAAGTTTTTGCCTTTTTGATAAAACTAAAAATATATTATTTGTGTGCTAAATGAATATTATTTGATAGTATGGTTCACACAGTTTTGTGGACCATGATCCACACAGTAATGATTGAGTATATGTATACCATTTTGGTGCACCCATGGCCGTCGTAGATTAGAAAAGTCAGTACGGGTCGGATAATGGACCGGAGAAGTTACTAGATTATATATGCAGCTTGCACTTCTGTCAATATTATGAGAAATTAAATTTGGACTTGGTTAGCTGTTTCAGTCAACATTTCTAGAGAATTGAGTTGGGTAGATGTCGTGATATCCGTGAAGTTTAGTCGACATTATTTGATATAGAAAATTTTTGTTATGGGGAGTTCGAAAGATTAAGTCTAGCATTTTGTAATCAAATGTAATGTTAGGCTGGTTAGTAAATATTGTGAATGATAAATTAAAGAAAATGTCTACATTTTTTATATTAATTATAACTTTTGTCATAATAATAAATATTTGATCTGAACAATTGATTGATTGACTACTTATCCAACTAATTACTCCGTAATTGATTGATTACTTATCTAAAGTGTTTCATGTGATATGATATGAAATTTGAAGTTTATCACTTTATCTGTTCAACCCGTGACCAAGAATGGAGGGAAGTTGTTGCTTGAAGAAGATGATGGTAATGGTGAGACGGTTTTATACAAGTGTGACTCTTTAACTATTATTATATCTCCGTCGCATTTTGTTTGTTCAATTCTGTTAACGAGATTCGCCTGAAGTTATTTTTAACTCAATGTTTCATAATATTAAGTTTAGTATTAGTATATAAAGTTTATATATTTCGAAACTATATTAAAATTACTATTAAATGCAAACAACCAATTTTAAAAATAAATAAAATTATTAAAAAAACAATAAATAAATAGTTGATTTGACCAATAAATAATAAACAAAACATGCAAAATGGGACAAATGAAGTATTATTTTTTATAAGCTAATATTTATAAAGTCAACCTATCATTTCAAAAATTTTATGAATGAATTCAACAATTATTAGTAGTTATAATATGCACATTGTGTAACTAAACTATTGTCCAATATGAAAATTGAATAGTAAATAAGTCTACAGCCAAACTAGTGCCTAGCGCTAAGCGCTGCAACCCATGTCACAAAGTCACGAGTTTATTTTCTTATACTTACATAACTTAGCGCCAATTTTTAGTGATAAAATGCTAGCTAGACTTAGACCTCCGACATATACCTAAGCGAAATGTTTCTATATCAAACTTTATCAACTAAAATTTACTGATATCCCCACACTTATTTAATTTGTAATAGTGGCTACTAATTTTCTCTTGATACCTGAAAAAGATAACTTATAACAACAAATTTAAACTTCATTCTTTTTTTTTTTTTTGAAAATAACTTCATTCTTAATTAACCACTGGATTAACGCATGCTAGCTTGTTAATGAGGACTTAGCTTCATGGATTACTTAATAGATTATAATGAAACTGGAGGGAGTCATAAATGACAGCTATAGTTAGACAGATGTTTTCCGACATTATAAATTGTTTTTATTAATTAATTACTACTGGTATATATATATATATTTTTCTAAAGTCAATTCCTAATCCTTAAATATAATAATTTAATTTGTGAATTATACCAACAACACGAACTAACATATGCATGAACCCATAGTACAATTCTGCACGATTTCTTCTATATAAATACCCCAACCTACATTCCCATCATATCCACAAAAACTCAGATCAACCTAAATCTAGTTTGCTTTCTTCATACATTTTGAAGACAATCAGAGAAAAAACCATGAATGTTAAGATAGAAAGCACGAGAATCGTCAAGCCTTTGTATGAAGGCAATCCTCCATTGACGACAAGCCATGTCCCTCTTAGTGTGTTTGATAAGGTCACCTTTGATGCTCATATTGCTATTATTTATGCGTATCGGCCACCCACCCCTCCGAATAGCACTATCTTGTTGGGGCTTAGAAAAGCGCTAGCAGTATATAGGGAGTGGGCAGGGAGATTGGAAACAGATGAGAAGGGTAATCCAATTGTTTTGTTGAATGATAAAGGTGTGAAGTTTGTAGAAGCGTCAAGCGATACTACTCTTGACAAGATAATGCCTTTGAAGCCGTCTGTGTCATTACTCAACCTTCACCCTAGCCTTAATGGGGTGGTCGAGCTTATCCAAGTCCAGCTAACGCGTTTCAAGTGCGGTTCTCTAGTGGTCGGGTTCACCTCTCATCACCTCATTGCTGATGGTCACTCCACGAGTGATTTCTTAATTGCATGGGGCAAAATGTGTCGTGGAATCATGATTCAGCCCTTACCATTACATGACCGCACCATTTTTGTCCCGAGAAACCAGCCCAAAATCGAGTACAACCACGTCGGAGCCGAATACATGCCGAAACAAATAAAGAAAAACGACCCTTTCCTCAACAACAACGACATGAATTTCTTGGAAGACATCGTGGTTCACAAAGTCCACTTCACCTGCGAGTTCCTAGCTAAGCTCAAGGCCAAGGCCTCTACCATGAACGAAGGCGCCAGGCCATACAGCACCTTCGAAAGCCTCGTGGCGCATCTATGGCGGGCCATAACCAAGGCAAGAAACCTCGGAGGCTTCGAAACTACCCACATTAGAATCTCTGTTGATGGTCGTGCACGCCTCAACCCCAAAATCCCCAACGAATACTTCGGCAACTTAGTCCTCTGGGCATTCCCAACCGCCAAGGTTAAAGACCTATTGCGCGAGCCTCTTCCATACGCAGCTAAGCTAATCCACGACGCCGTTTCGAAGGTCAACAACAACTACTTCAGATCGTTCATAGATTTCGCGAATTCCAAGGTAGTTACCGAGAAAGACGGCCTTGTTCCAACTGCCGATATGGACAAGCACATTCTCTGCCCTAACTTGGAAGTTGATAGCTGGCTAAGGTTCCCATTCTACGACTTGGATTTTGGAACTGGGTGTCCATACATCTTCATGCCGACATTTTTCCCGACAGAAGGGATGATGTTTCTCCTTCCTTCTTTCATTGGAGATGGAAGCATTGATGCTTTTATTCCTTTGTTCCAAGACAACTTGGCTACCTTCCAGCACAATTGTTATTCTCTTGACTAATGTTTTCTTTTTGGAAGCCACAGCTACTATATAGTGGTATATACTTAAATAATCATGTTCTGGTGTAATAGTTCATAATTATTTATACCAACAATATTATCTCATTTTCAAATTAGACTCTTTTATCATTTTACCATTTTTAATTTACTCACTATTTTTATACATATCTCAATTCTAACTCACTTTCAAAAATATCTCACTATAAGAAAACAATTAAATATGTGCATATTTACCAAAGGATTAAATAGCTACAGTTCGTTTATGTACCTAAAGATATTGTATCATGTTTGGTTCATATGTAATAAAATAACATTCCTATGAATTGACATATTCCATTGTTGATTTTGACGTTTTATTTTTCAGAAATAGTATTTAATTTCTTGTAATGAATTATTCCCTTTAATTTGAGAAGTAGCCATTCCTAGGGACCCCATAATATTAACTCTTCCCAAGTTCTCGAGACTAACTTTTTTATAACACTCTTTACACAGTCACACACAGAGTGTGTGTGTGTGTGTGTGTGTGTATTCCATTAAGGTGAGAACACCTCTTAACTTAAGAACATGAGGATTTATTCAATAATGCACAGTAAATTCTTCATGCAAAAACTACATAAATGCAACGAAACTAAAATATGAATGAACAGAAATTACTACATGAATGAACGGTGCATTAGTGTAGTAGCCACGAAACTGGAGTAGTTATTGTGTGATAAGTGCTAATTCTTAGTACTTTTATGTGTACAATTGATATCAAACTCATATGATTTCATGTTAATTGAAAGTTAAATACGTGCTTATTTGATTCCTTTGTGTTATTTAGGTGATTTGGAGGCATTGATTGCAATATCATGTAAATTGGAGTTCAATTGGATGTGCTTTAATTTGAGGTCATCTTGGCACAACAGTGTGTTTCAGGAATCATGAGATGTCAACAAAGTGAAAAAGTGATTTCGAAGTATCATGACATGACCCGGGGACCCAAAGGAACAAAGAAGATGAAGAAATATGCATTTTGAAGTGAAGATTATGGGTCAAGTTGGCATTCACGCTGTGAGTGCAAGCGTGACTTCATTCTACTCTGCATTTTTCTCTTCCAGGCTACGCCTCTTGCATTTTTCTACGCCTCCAGGCCACTCTGTTGTTAAGCTTTTTAATTTTCTTGGCACGTAGGAAATTCCAGAGCTACAAAAAATGATGAATTTTGAAAGTGGTGATCAATCTGCCATAGAGTTACAACCCTCACTTGTTCCTGAAGATGCGTTGCAGCACTTGGGAGATGAATCCAAGAAGATGGTTTCATATCTAAGAAACTTGCCCTCCAATTTTGACTATATTGAGTTGGCCCTAGAGGAGGAAACCTTTCATCATTCAAGTAATAGTGTTTCTGTGATGTTTGAAGACATTAAAGACTTGTTGACAATGAATTGGCTAGATGCGTTTGTAATACAAGTCTTTATAATGTAAGTATGTTTTTTTTTTAATCTTTTATAATGTTTCTATATTTAAAATTTTTTCTTTGGTCTTTCATCTTTTATTAATTAATTATCTACATTTTAGATGTCTTTATCGATTGTGTAAGAAAATTGGAGTTATATGAATAGGATTTGTCTGCCTAATAAAGATTTCAAAGGACAGTGTGAATTTGAGTAACAATGCGGTCACATCTTGTCACATGATTGTCATGCTTAAAGAGAAGGACCAGAGATTTATTTTAGCTCCATACCTTCAAGAATAAGAAAGCTAAATTTATATTTTTTGTTATTTATATAACTTAATTGAATTACTTGTGAATTGCGTTAACATATTTATTTTTAAATGTAGAAATTATTGGTTGGCTTCTTGTCATTTGCATCAATTCAAAATCGGTTTATGTATTGGACTCCAAATTGTGAATATGAAGTTATGAAATTGTGAATATAGAGTTTAAAGATTGTGATGAATATGGTATTCTGTAATTGTCAAACACAGTGCATTGGCTGAAAGTGAATATGATGGCAAGGATATGATGCGACTATCTAAAGGAGGCCAACACGAAAATTTAAGAACATCGCCTTATATTTATGGTCTCCTTATTATTGGAACGAACGTGGAAAAGACATAAGTAATACCACTGTCAAAGAAAAGCTGATATCAAATTATGCATTCATGGGGGAGTCTACTCAACATCCAAGTGAGTATGTTGAATCTAAATATTTAGTAAAGTTTTTAATTAATTAATTATTTAACATATATTAAGTAAAATCTTGTTGTTTTTGGGTGTTGTAGTGAGTTGCTTTTCAACTTCAATGATTGATTTATCACCAGGGATCACTTCACCACACTTAGCAGTGGTGAAGTAGACAGTAATTTCTTGGACATATAGTCATTGAGGCTTTTACTGCTCGATGCAAGACGTGCAGTAACGTGGGACGACTAAAACACGTCTTTTTCAGCACGTCACCATATGTAAGTGTGTTTTGATTTGCAAACAAATATTTTTTAATTGTGAATTTCCCGTAAGTTGATTGTGAATATTGGGTTCTTAAATTTTGAGCATTGAGTTATGTAATTGTGAAAATAGAGTTAGGTAATTTTGGACATAGAGCCTAAAAATTCTGAGTATATAGTTATGTAATTGTGAACATAGAGTATAAAAATTGTGTATACAGTGTTCTGAATTAAAAAGTATTCAAATTGTGAACGAATGTAATACATAAAGAATGTTTTTGTATCTCAGCAACAACTGGACCACACAGAGCCATGGTTGAAAAATCGTTGTCGCTCCTCGGGCGCGCCTAGCGCTTAGGTTCCCGTGTATTTTTTATTTTTCAAAAATTGTTAAATTTTTTTTTTAACTTTTAAGACTTGATAATTATAAACTATTTAATACTTTAATAATTAATATTAATATATTAAATATTAACCTAAATCACATCTAGAGTTTGAACGATTTAGCGTTATTTCGCTCAAAAGAATTTCATTTTTAGTGAAATAACCCATTTAAAAAGAAGGGAACAATAGCTAATCGGCCGACTAGGCGGCTTAGCCAGTGCCTAGGAGGCCTAGTCGGCGCCTAGGGGGCTTAGGCAGTCAGGGCCTAGGCGGCGCTTAGGCAGCCTAGTCGGCTAGACCACCGATTATGATGATACGCTAGGCGGCCATCCAGCTCCTAGCGCCTAGGCGTTGATTAATCGGTGCCTAGGCGGGATTTTTGCAACACTGCACAACCATGGATAAAGGATTTTCCAGTTGAGACAAAAAAAAAAAAAAAAAAAAGAAGCAAATTTTAATGAACGCATGAAGTATGAAGTTGCAAATCTACGCAATCTAGACATAAGTGATGCAGATCTGGTCAGTTCTATTAACTACATTCAATTTTTATTTATCAATTTCAAAATATTAACACTCTGTTTTTTTTTTCTTTTTTGAAATTAAATAATTTTCCCCGTGCTTCGACACAAGCACTATTTTACTATATGCATCAATATTAAGGCATCTAAAGTCCAAATCATATACAACAGAGCCTTGCCAGATGGTGTTACAGAGAGGGACAAATATGGAGATTGCGCAAAAATGTTGGTAAGTTGATCAACAAATATGGACGCAGGCACGATTTTATTGTACGCATCAATAATAATGCTTTCATTTAATAGAAATGTAAAATAAATGATTAAGTCATCTTTTGTGATTGATGCTATATGTGATTAAGTTGACCTATGAGCTAGTGTAAAGACTTAATAATGGCTCTAGTTGTGTGCTTGGTAGTTTGTATTGACTCTTATTATATTGTTGTGCCAAATTATGCAAGAGGTACTTGAAATAGTGTTGCCAAATCCTGCGTAAAGTATATAAAGTAATCAATTAAAAAGAAGAACAGCGCAGCTAAATACTCATGTCAAACATTAAGGTTGGTTGAGGATAAAATATATAAAATAATATCAATGGTTGTTTATAACTTTTAGTTAGAATTAAGGTTACAAAATACATTCTTCAATTCTGAATCAAAATTTTAAAATTTTTGAGTTTATTTTATTTTTATACAAGATCATCGAAATTATTATAACAGTTCTTAACCTAAGCAGGCCAAATTTTATTGTGAATCATGGTTCGAAACGGTGTCGTTTCTTTACATTTTACTGTGGACCATGGTCCAAAACGGTGTCGTCGTTTCTTTTAATGAAAAGAAACGACACCCATTCTGTGTATAACATATTCAGTTTCATTTTAGATACATTGTAGTTTTATTTCAGCACAGCCAACGTTTTATTTTAATTCAACTATAGTTTTATTTGACATTATACATACAATAGTCTTATTACAGTGAAACTTGTTATTGAATTTCATTTTATATACATTTTAGTGTTATGTTAAAACACTACTAAATTATAATTTTAATTCAACTACAATTTCTTTGGACAATATACACTCAAATATATGAAACTCTTATTCAGTTTCATTTTATATATACTGTAGTTTCATTACAACACAACTAAAGTATCATTTTCATATAATTACAGTTTTATTTGACAATCTACACTCTATATGTGAGACATGTTATTCAATTTCTTTTTATAAACATTGTAGTTTGATTTCAGCACAACTAAAGTATCATTTAAATTCAACTACAGTTTTATTTAACAATTTATACACTCAATATGTGAGATATATTATTCAGTTTCATTTTATACACACTGTAATTTCATTTCAACACAACTAAAGTATCATTTCAATTCAATTACAATTTCATTTGATAATATAAACACAATATGTGAGACAAGTTATTCAATTTCATTTTAGATACAGTGTAGCTTCATTTTGTTTTGAGCACACCAGAAATATGGGATTTGTTAAATATAACGGCTGCGTTTCTTTACTTAAAGAAACAACGTCATTTTTTGACCATGGTCCACACAACTGTGTGGACCATGATCCACCATATATATAACAGTTGCCTAAGCAGGTTAAAGGCCAATGTCACTTGACCACAGGTCTCTTAGACAAAAAACAATGCATATGGTAATTTTTTGGGCTCTTATATATATATAGCATCCAATTTTTGTAATTTAACATTGTGTAATTAATCCAAATTTGATTTAAGACTAATATGAATTTGACCTAAGTATCCCCACCACTATGACTAATACGTAGTATTCATTTGGATGGGCAATTGTCAAGATCAAACGTTTATTACTATGACAAAACTTATAACTAAAATCAAAGACTCAATTTTATTTCCTTCTCACCTCCCAGACAATTGTCAATGTGTGTTTACCACTGTACCAAAAGTTTAATTAGTAATAATAGTGCAACTTAATTAGTAATAATAATGCAACTTACCTAACCCAACATTACATTTTTATGACAATATACTAGACTTAATTTTCCGGTTCCGTAGAACAAAAATGTTTCTATATCAAACAATCTCGACTAAAATTTACCAATATCTCCGCTTTTACATACCCAATCCAAGGCCAATTCTTTAGAAATGTTGACTGAAACAACAAACCAAGTTCAAATTGAATTTCTCGCAATCTTGACTGAAGTGCAAGCTGCATATATAATACTCGACTACTCATAGTAGTTTACAAGTTTTGTTTGAATTGGGTGTTGAATATGGAAGCTAATTAAGCAGGCAGATATTGTTCTGTTCCATCCAATTTTAGTAGTAGACTTGTCGCATTCAATGACAAATTTGCCAATGAAGTTTTGGATTAACTTTAAGCAAAAATAATTAATTCCAGGAAAATATTATATTTAATTTTGTTTTTCCCATAACCTAATCTAGTAACTTCTCCAGTCCAACATTGACCCGTACTGACTTTTATAATATACGACGGCCCATATGGGTACACCAAAATGGTATGCATATACTAACTCAATGTTATACAATTTTACATTGATTTTTTTAACAAGTTGTAATAATGTGACACTTAATTATTTTTTTTTTCACTTATTGAATCAATCATTTGAGACTGACTCAAACTTGGATGCCTATTATTAATGTTCCTATTGCGAGTCAATGATTTGCGTTGCAGAAAGGCGATCTAGAAAAGATTGCTTGATAAGGTTTGTTGAAAGATAAATTCTCGTTTTGGACTTGGCTTAACTCCACTAACCCTGAAGTTGACACTTGCAATCTTTTGTCTAATCAAAATTTCAAGTTCAAATTCACTTCATATATATTGTTTCTTATTGTCAAGTTCAAAATTAATGTATCTAAAATCAGAATAGGTATCAAACTAGTTTATGTCCATAATTTTTGTATTTGACAAAGCCATGATTACACCATTATAACTCCATTATGATTTAATATAATAGCCCATCACTATTACCATACACCTACATCTATCACATCTTTATTTTTTTTAATTATCATTTTATTAATATTCAAAGTACGTTCATATCATATCACATAAGCACGTATACTTTAGATAAGTATGCAATAAGTTAGTTGGATTATATATGTGCTTTACGTTACACAATGCATAAAGTATATAAATTATTAATCAATTAAAAAAAGAGTACTATACATAAATTAAAGCATGCCAAACATGGAAGGTTTCCTCTTCGTGCAAACTAGAAGCCCAACACATTTGTCAACTCTCTTCAAGCTGAGGAGAATCTTACTCATATGAATTTTAGTTTATCAAATCCTATAATAATAACAATTTTCTAATTGTATACAATACCATTAAGGTTGTTTGGGATGAAATATATAAATGAACAATGTTAGATGTCTCTAGATTACTACTCACAAACTTGTCTATCTCTGATGTGAAAAGTTTTAATAACTTGAAATTTAAAATAAACAAAAAAAATAAAATAAAATAAAATAAAAAGAAGCAAAACTATCATGATTTGCCATATCAAGGAGAGATAACTTTGTGAGTGGGAAATGTAGGAGTAAGTTTGTGACCCATGGTCATTGAAGCATTTTATCAAATATGTGGTGTTTGCATTTCCTTCCAACTCCCTTTTCTGAAATGTGAGTTGGATTAGTGAGATTAAAATGACACATCTTAAATTTCAAAAACTCATGCAACATAAGAAGGAAAACAACGCACGTTAAGCGAAGTCGAAAAGGAAATTTTATCTTAATTTGAACAAACCTTATCAAGCAACTTTTTTTAGATCTTTCATGCCTAGCTCTTAATATTTTATTAGAAAATATTGTATGGAATCTCATTTTTTTACTTTCAACTTCTACTATTACTTTCATTTTTTTATGCAAACTTTTTTTCTTGGGTTCACGTGATAAAAATAGTCTATCTGTACTTGACACATTATAAAGTAAAAATTGAGTAAAATTATTTAGTAACACATACTAGAATTGTATTTGATCCTATGCAAGTTAATTTAGTTGGTATATTAATATTACACGTACGTAATTCCAACATGAAACAATTTAATGATATATTGATATATGTAAGAGTGTACAAAGTACAATAATTCATTTTGGTGTACCCATGGGCCATCGTAGATCAGAAAATCCCTCAATTGTTATACAAATATGATGTAACTTCAATTAACACATTCTATACATACGGCTAATAGTTCTATACATGTAAACAAATAACTTGATAATTGCTGACACATAATATGATAGCTACAGATACAGAAATCGCCAACTGCTAATAAAGATATGTCAACTACAAATATAGAATCTGAAAGTTATTTTTGAACCAGGGTCTATAATGCAAGGTAGACCCTGGTCCTAGTATAATTTGTTAAAAGCCAGTACAATTCCAATGGCAATTTGTATATCATGGACCAGGGTTCACAGTGTACTGTGGACTCTGATGTATGTGTATGTGTCTTATGTTGTGAGTTGTTGGCGGTACGTGTTAGGTAAATATATAGATGATAGTTGATAACTCATTGGGTTAATGAGTTTGACTAGTTGATAGCATTAGTTAATTGTAGAAAAAAATTTGGTAAATTAGCTGTTAGCTGATAGCTGATAGCTGACATGTAAAATTACTTTCTCAAAAAACTTAACAAAAAAGCTTGTTTGGAGTGATAAGCTGTTACAAAAAGCAAACTAATAAACACTAATGACCTTTTTTGGTATAGTTAGCTTATCATCCAATTTGGGCTTATTCGACCACTATTAGCTGTTTGACTTGGTTAAAAAAATCTATGGCCCTGTTTAGTAAAATAATTAGCCTATCAGCCAATTTTAGCTTATTTGGCCACTATTAGCTATTTGACTTGGTTAAAAAATCAATATAAGTGTTTGGTTAATCAATTTTTTATAACTCAAAATGCTAAAATTCAAAAAGTTGCTCAAATCAACTTTTTTCAATTAGCTTTTTGAGAAAATAAATTATACTAAACAACTATCGGCTAACAACTAATTTACGTACCAAGCACCATTCCACAATCAACTAATGTTATCAACTAGTTATACCATCTAATCCAATCAGCTAACAGCTATTTACCAAACAGGGCCAATATAAGTATTTGGTTAATCAACTTTTTGTAACTCTAAAATGTTAAAATTTAAAAAGCTGCTCAAAACAACTTTTTCAATTAGATTTTTGAGAAAAAAATTATACCAAACTGCTATCAGCTAATAGCTAATTTACCAAACACCTTTCTACAATCAGCTAATGTTATCAACTAGTTATATCCTCTAACACAATCAGCTAACAATCATTTATCAAACATGACCTATATATTGATTGTTGAACCAAGTTAAATAGCTAATAGTGGTCAAATAAGCCAAAATTGGCTGATAAGCTAACTATGTTACCAAACATGGCTAAATTTGTATTTTGTATATGCTATGAAATTTTGTATCTTAAGAGTATGAATTCTATACCTGAAACAAATTAGTAATTGTGTCATTATGTTATGAATTATTGTGTCTTGTGTTGTAAATTTTGTGTCTATGAACACAAATTAAATATGTACCTAAATCAGATTTGAAAATAAGTAAATATATATATCATGTGCATGTGTCTTGTGTTGTGATTCTTTGTGTCTTGTGTTATGAAATTTTGTATGTTACGGATATAAATTCTGTAACTCGTCATTTTGATCCAGAGTCTATAATGAGATATGGACCCTTGTCCTTGATATAAATTGCATTCCAATGGTGGACTGTAGAAGTTACTTAGATTAGGTTATGGAAAAAGAAATTTAATATACTACCTCCGTCCCATTTTATGTGTCTTCGGTTAACGAGGCTTGACTGGATTTATTTTTAATTCAATTTTTCATAATGTTAACTTTAGTATTAGTATATAAAATTTATATATTAAGAAACTACATACCATTAAACACAAAAAAAATAAATTTAAAAATATTAAAGAAAATAAGCAAACAAGAAGTAGTTAGTTTGACCAATGAATAGTAAATAGGACAGGTAAAATGGGGCAGAGGGAGTAATATTTTGCTGGAATTAATTATTTTTTCTTAAAGTTAGTAGGAAGTTACTTAGATTAGGTTATGGAAAAAAAATTAAATATAATATTTTTCGATCTGGAATTAATTATTTTTTCTTAAAGTTAATCAAAAACGATATTGTCATATTCGTCATCCAAATACGACATGCTCTAATATCATAAGAGCATTTCCTACAAGGGTTTTTGTATGAACTTTTTACTTAGATGGGGGAGACGGATAATGATATAATTAACATAGAAGAGAGGAGAAATTTTAAAATTCTGATTTTACTATAATAAGTTGATTTTTTTCGAGTGTTCAAAAGAAGAAGAAGAAAAAGCTTTTGGGGCGTTTAAGGTGGTCGCTAAAAATCTATTTTATTCTCTAAGTTGGCCCTCATAAAATTTAAGGTGTTAGTGTATAGATGATAGAAAACCTAAAATCACTTAAATATTAGGGATTTACTTCTTCATGGTCCTTGGACAACTTCGTTAGAGTTTAATATATAATATAATGAAATTGAAATTTTTTAATTATATTAAAGAAAGAATTAAGATAAAAATTCATTTATTGAGTTGAACCATTAAATTAAAGTTGGTCTAAGTAAGAAGTTTTAGGTGGAAATGATGACCCTAACATGTCACTTTAGTTTAATCGGACAACGATATGATAACTCCAGACACGTTTTTTATTGTAACAATGCACAACTGTACGCGGGCAAGAGTAGGCGGTTTTATTTGACAGTTTTCAATTTACAGGGATTAGTCTCTTGATTGTTACTCTATCACTTTCACATGAATTAAAAATGATTACAGTTTTTTATTCCAGCCAAACAACAACAATAATAATAATATTTCTCACCTAAAAATGATTGCAAAGCCTACCTATATTATCCATATGAAGTGACGCGTGATTTTTTTTTTTAAATTTTTTACGCTCATATACAAATATACAAAAAAAAATATTACTAACACTACTAGTATAAAAGTGATTTTACAATACAAAAACATCGTACCGAATTGAACCTTGTGATTACTAAGCGAATAGTCCAATTAACTTGGTTGAGATTGTCCCCAATAATGTGATAACAATCTGCAGTTACTATCAGATGATGTGTACGTGATACATCACTAAGTTGGCAAAAACTTGTGTAAGACCGTCTCACCATGAGACGGGTCGGGTCAAGATGCAAATGTAACACTTATATGCACAAATGCCATACTTATATGCTCAAATTTAATACTAATAAGAAATAAAAATTTTGTTACTTATAAGGGTAAATGTAATACTTTTACATTTCGATTTAAAAGTATTACATTTTTCCTCAAAAGTATTATATTTGCCCTTATAAGTAAGTGGCACTTGTCAACATTACTTATTATGAAAACTGTATTACTTTTTCTCTTATAAGTAACAAAAATTGTATTCTTGATTAGTGTTATATTTGAGCATATAAGTATGATATTTACACATATAAATATGAAATTTGTATGGTGCTTTGACCCGACCCGACCCGTCTCACGAACAAGGATCCGTGAGACGGTCTCACACAAGTGTGACCCCACTAAGTTAATAGTCCAACTAACTTGGCTAAGATTTGCCCCAATAATGTGATAAAATTTGCAGTTACTACCAGATGATGTGAATGTGATACATCCCACCAGGGTAACAGAATATTATTGAATCTTTTGAAGTTTAAAGTTGGGGTTTATATTAAAAAAAGAATGTTGGGGTTTATAGAAACGAGAGATATATTATATATTTATATTCTGTTTTGTCTCTAACT
>CM008339.1:31184864-31199323 GCA_002525835.2 Ipomoea batatas
ACCAAGAGAGACAGTCAGCCAAGGGAGACAGCCACGGGAGACAGCCAGGGAAGACAGCCAAGGGAGACAGCCAAGGGAGACAGCCAGGGGGGCTTAGTGAGTATATTTAAAAAAACAAAAAGAAGAAGAAGAAGAAGAGAAAGATGAAGAAATGAGATTGGGAAAAAGAGAAGCACATGAAGACTCACCCGCAGCAGCAAAAAGTCGACAAGGGGAAAAGGAAGTGGGGAAGAGAGAGGGAAAAAATTCTATTTACAGATTGACCGAAGCAGAAAAGCACAATTATACTTTCCCGAGACTTTGTATTCACAAAATCCAAAGAAAGTGGAGGACTGAATGATGGATAATACACTAGGCCTGGGTTACATTGATCGGCCCAAGAGAGCAATTGGATCAAGAAAAAAGCCAAGAAGGACCCTCTCAACACAAAGCTACAAAAGAGTTCGATAAGGATTGGACTTAGCACTTGTAATATTAGCAAGATTAGGGCTTATTAGTTATAATGTAACCTGGACTCCCAATATGAGGCGCTCTAGGCCCAAAATATGTATAAATAGACCCTCCATTCATGGAGGAAATGGAAGTAATTCTGAGCAATACAATACCTATATTCTCTCGTTATATTTTTCTACATATTTCCTATATTTTCGCTATTCCAACAGGTAGTGTGGGCCTGCCTTTGACTACCCAAAAGTCATAAAACCAACATTAGTTTTTCTTCAGTTATGTTATTAACGTAAATTAATTTGTTTTGGGCTCATAATATTTAAATAATAACTATTATTTTAGATTTGTAAAGTTTTATAATTTATGGTATTTTATAAAACCTATTTACAATATTTGTGCTACAAAACTTTAAATTTAAAATAATGCAATAATACTTATATTTGTCATTATTAGAATGCTAAAATCATAATAATGATTTATTTTACCTTTCACCTTTTTAAACTTTGAAAACCAACATCAATGTAGGGAGAAATTTATATATAGTAGTAATAATATAGTAGTTACTTTTAAAACTTAGATGAAGAAAACAAATTGACATGCAACAAAAATTTATTTAATGAACTTTTAACATGCAACGATGATTTAATATGCATGTATTATAGTTATTTTTTTTCTCATTTTAGCAATATATATATATATATATATATACACACACACACACACACACACACACACACATTCAAATCAAATTAAATTATTCTAGTTTTAACAAATTTTAAATAAAAATAAAAAAATAAAACAAATGAAATTAAAAAATCTATAATACAAAAATAATAGATTGAATAGAAGATTTTAATTTTATCGTCTTAGAATAAATAAATTTGACGTATCTATTTTGATTTAGAATGTTTTTTATTTTAATAGAGTATATATTTTTCTTTCTTATAAATTCTATTATCATTAAATTACCCTATTATTATTTAATGACTTTAATATATATATATATATATATATATATATATATATATATATATATATATAATGATGGAAAATAGAAGGACAATAGAATTACAAATAACAATAAGATTGCATTTGATTTATTTTTATTTTATTTAGCACCAAAATTTACTTTTATGCTCACGAAAAATTTAAAAAATAATTATTTCAATTGTCATATGTAATTTAACTATAGAATTAAAAAAGATATATAATTAAACTTGAACCAAATGAAATTATTTTTATTTTATTATTTTTGAATTGAAATTCAAAACAAATAAAAAGTTTAATTAGTAACATATATAATATTAAAATATTTATTTAAATAAAAGATTCCAAATTCTATATAAAAGAATTTAATTTTAATTAATTTAAAAGACTTAAAATAATAACATGTTAATTTCAATTGTATATAAAATATTAAATTAAATAGAAGATTTCAATTCTAATAGAATTTAATTATGTAAGTCCATGTTAATTTTAATTGATTTTTGTAGAGTTTTTTGTAAACTTTCCTAGAATTTTTAAAACTTTTATCAATTTTGTAAGAGTTTATAAATATCCATACGACAAACATTTATAGACTTTTAAAAACTTTTTCATATTAAAAAGTCTACAAAAGTCATTAAAATTTTAAATTGAATACACCAGTACAAACATTCAGTCTTATATTAATACATTATTTATAATTTTCTTATAAATTTATATTTTTATAAATCATAAATAAATTAATGAATTGCAAAAAAAAAATATTTATTGTCACAAGAATAGAGTATATTATACCTAAAGAAAATATAATCAATTATAACCAATAAAAATATTTCTTGAACTAGTGAAACAACTAATGTTGAGTAATATAATAATCATCAACTCATTACTCTCCTCGGGTGCCCATAATGCATAATTTTTATTAACTTTATTTTTACTTTTACTCTTTTCTTGATGAACATCTCTCATTTATAATTACTATAAAATAAATAGTCTCTCAAAAAATTCAACTTAACACAAATACATATTACCGGAGTAATAATTAATTATCATACAATTATATGAAATTATATTAATTAAATAAATATTATAAAATATAACTTATACAATTGTAACAGGGCCGGTCCAAACATTTTGGAGGCCCGGGGCGAAATTAAAAAAAAAAATGGGCCCTATATAAAAAATTAAAATTAAAATTTAATAATACTAAAAAATAATAATCTCAAATAACATGAAATACATTTATTTTCTTTAGATTGTTTCAAATTTTCATTAGATTATTCTATTTTTTTGAAGAATTTATTTATATCTCCTCTTTGTAATTCTATTAGCAAACGTTAAAAGAAAAAAAAAACACCTGAATATTTTTAAAAAGTTCTCTTGAGTCTTTAGCTGCAACCACAATTTTGTGGGAGCAGCCTATGAATATTTTTAAATTTTTAAAAAGTTCTCCTCAGTCTTTAGCTGCAACCACAATTTTGTGGGAGCCAGTCTATGAATATTTTTAAAAAGTTCTCCTCAGTCTTTAGCTGCAACCAAAATTGTCATTTGTGGGAATCGAACCCACATTCTCCCAAAAGTTTTCCTCACAAAGAGAGTTCCCTTACCACTTGAGCTACCCCATTAGATTGTTTTTTAATATAATTTTAATAGTATAATATATATGTATACATATACATATATGTGAATGGGCCCCTTCTAGCATGGGGCCCTGGGCGGTCGCCCAGCCCGCCCGTGCTCAGGACCGCCCTGTGTAATACTATATATGTAATTAAAAAAAACAAAAAAAAAATAATGTTTATGTTGTTGTTGCTGTTCGTAGCAAATTTTGCTACGAACAGTAGCATTCGATCGCATCAAATTTTTTTTATTTTTTTATTTTTATTATTTTTTTGTGATCGTAACAATTTTTTTTTCACTGAATATTAAAAAAAATAATTTTTCGCAGTAAAATATGTGAGTATTTATGAAAGGTTTGAAACGATCCGTAAAATTAATAAAAAGTTTGTCTGGTTTTAATTGAATAAAACAAAGTCGGTAGAGAATGTTCGAAAGTTTGGGGTTGGAGGGCTGGATTTCATCTATTTATATTAATGAAGAAAAAGTCTACAAAAATCCTATTCTGATAGAATATATGAAAGTTAATAACTTTTTGAATACCAGTAGACTTTTAAAAACTCTATAAAAGTTTGAATCGAATACCAGTATACTTTTAAAGAGTTTTGAAAAGTCTTGATCCAATACCGGTAGACTTTTAAAGAGTTTTTAAAAGTCTAAATTGAATACCACCAAACTTTTAAAGTTGATAAAAATCTTTAAAAATCTATAAAAGTCATGATTAAATACACCCCATTATGGAAAAAAATTAAATATAATATTTTTCTGGAATTAATTATTTTTTCTTAAAGTTAGTAGAAGTTACTTAGATTAGGTTATGGAAAAAAATTAAATATAATATTTTTCTGGAATGAATTATTTTTTCTTAAAGTTAATCAAAAACGATATTGTCATATTCGTCATCCAAATACGACATGCTCTAATATCATAAGAGCATTTCCTACAAGGGTTTTTGTATGAACTTTTTACTTAGATGGGGGAGACGGATAATGATATAACATAGAAGAGAGGAGAAATTTTAAAATTCTGATTTTACTATAATAAGTTGATTTTTTTCGAGTGTTCAAAAGAAGAAGAAGAAAAAGCTTTTGGGGCGTTTAAGGTGGTCGCTAAAAATCTATTTTATTCTCTAAGTTGGCCCTCATAAAATTTAAGGTGTTAGTGTTGAGCATATAAAATATATAAACATAAATGTGCAGTCCAATTATCAGCTTAGGCTTTTAGTTGAAAGACTATGATGGTCCACGTGGGCGTGTTGAGCATATAAAATATATAAACATAAATGTGCAGTCCAATTATCAGCTTAGACTTTTAGTTGAGATGGAGCACATGCTTTAATTGTTATTGTATAGATGATAGAAAACCTAAAATCACTTAAATATTAGGGATTTACTTCTTCATGGTCCTTGGACAACTTCGTTAGAGTTTAATATATACGGAGTAATATAATGAAATAGAAAAGTTTTAATTATTAAAGAAAGAACTAAGATAAAAATTCATTTATTGAGTTGAACCATTAAATTAAAGTTGGTCTAAGTAAGAAGTTTTAGGTGGAAATGATGACCCTAACATGTCACTTTAATTTAATCGGACAACGATATGATAACTCCAGACACGTTTTTTATTGTAACAATGCACAACTGTACGCGGGCAAGAGTAGACGGTTTTATTTGACAGTTTTCTATTTACAGGGATTAGTCTCTTGATTGTTACTCTATCACTATCACATGAATTAAAAATTATTACATTTTTTATTCCAGCCAAACAACAACAACAATAATAATAATATTTCTCACCTAAAAATGATTGCAAAGCCTACCTATATTATCCATATGAAGTGACGCGTGATTTTATTTTTTTTTAAATTTTTTACGCTCATATACAAATATACAAAAAAAAAAATATTACTAACACCACTAGTATAAAAGTGATTTTACAATACAGAAAACATCGTACAGTGAATTGAACCTTGTGATTACTAAGCGAATAGTCCAATTAACTTAGTTGAGATTGTCCCCAATAATGTGATAACAATCTACAGTTACTATCAGGTGATGTGTGTGATACATTCACTAAGTTAATAGTCTAACTAACTTGGCTGAGATTTGCCCCAATAATGTGATAAAAAATTTACAGTTACTATCAGATGATGTGTACGTGATACATCCCACCACGGAAACAGAATATTATTGAATCTTTTGAAGTTTAAAGTTGGGGTTTATAAATTAAAAAAAAAAAAAAGTTGGGGTTTATAAAAACGAGAGATATATTATATATTTATATTCTGTTTTGTCTCTAATTCTATTAATTTTTAAATCATATTTCGTATTTGCATATTGTAATTTGAATTGTTTACATCAAATCGAAAGAAAACTTCTTTTGTAAGACTTGGTAAATTTATTAAATCTGGTAAGAATCTGCCTTATTTCAACTCGTATCTCCCTAGTAATTTTTTAGTTCAATATATATATATATATATATATATATATATCTTACATACTAACCCTTTTGCTAGTATTGTTCCTGGTACAACCAGGACGATTGGTCCTCCGGGCCATGTTGGAACTAGCAGTCGTCCAATTCGCATTCTAGGTTTCGTAGATGCCTACACTTAAACCATCCTTTTTGAAAAGTTATCATCAACTACTGATAAAACTCCATTATTAAAGTAAACAAACGGAGGCACTATGAAATACACTCCTTGATCAAGTAACAAATTTTTATACAACTCATGGACATTATATGTTTGGTATTTCCTTATATCTTTTGGGGGTTGCTGATACATCTGATTTTGTACTATTATTTGCCCCACAATTTAGTTGGTTTTGTTGCTTATTTTCTTTACCTTGGTGAATTTGAGACTCGTTTGTGCATCACATTTGCTTAAGCTTAGTTTACTCACGAACAAGGAGCAAAGGAAGGATTTTTGGGCATCTTGGACAAGTTTCGGAAGCATAGGAATCGACCCAGCAAGGTCAGAAAGGAGCAGCGGAGCATAAAAAAAGTCAGAAGGCAAACGGAGAAGGCACCTCACGGCCGTGAGGCTGCCTGTGAGCACCAACGCGGACAGCAGCGGGTCACTGCACCTCACGGCCACGATCCCGGCCGTGAGGGCGCCCGTGACCCCAATTGCTGTCCAGTATTTAATGATGCATTCTGGTGTCTTTTTGGGTATTCCGAGCCCTAGTTTAATTTAGCACATTTTTCCTTCTCTGTAGAGTTTTCCATAGCATAGAATAGCTCAGATTAACATACTTGAATTCGTTTGAAAGCTTGGAATCGTGGTTTTGATTGGAATTACTCTTCGAGATTGTTAGTAAAGTTCTTCCTTTTATTTCTTTTATTTCTTAAATTCGCTGCTATGTTTTTAATATTTAATTCTTGCTTTGTTTGGTTTGCTTTAATGATGAGTGAGTAGTTCGTTCATGGCTTTAGATTATGGATCTATTGCTAATCTTGATGTTCAATTTGTGATTATTGCATAAAGGGATTGAATTATTCACCTAGGGTTTATGTTGAATTGAGGATTGAATTCTACTTGTATTAATTGATGGCCACAATTGATTGCTAGTTTAGGAGAGGGATTCATTACAACGAAAGTTGGGTGAATACCTCGAGCCTCACCAACTTCAACCTAATTTTTCCTACTATAAGAATAGGGGTAATTTGGGGGCTTACAATGCTTAGGTGCTTAAGATCATGATTGATGCATCACGAAAGTGGGGCAGTCCTAGCCTAAGTATGTTTGTTGATTACGAAAGTAGCTGAATTGAATTCTTGTGTGCATTGCGCATAAATCCCAGGTTAATTCTTCCTTCCCTAATTCTGAGATTATTTGAGCATCAAGATTGCAATACCCCTAATATGACCCATTCCTTTATCATATAGTTTATTCCTCATTTAATTTGCATCTTTTATTTTATTTCCATTCCTTAATCTTAGTTTGCTTGGATTCTAGTTGATTCAATTACTTTAGTGTCTAGAATTTCTTAATTCACACAAATACGTGCTACAGCCCCAATCCTCAGCGGAACAACATTACACCTACATTTTTACATTCACCATTATACACATCAGTTGCCATTTTTTTTGTCAGAATATTCTTAAAGATAATTTCTATTAATTTGATAGCATTATTTTTTGCAAAGTATCCATGTGAATCATGCTTAGGATTTAGCATGTTTGTATATGATATTTTTTTTAAATGATTTAGCATGATTTGGCTATTCCTGTTAAGCTGACGAATTGCGTAAGGGGCAACATTGGCATAATAAGCAAATACCAAATACGATCTTGCCATTTAATGGGCACACATAACATCTTGGATGAGCCCAGATAAGTCGTTTTTTTTTTCTCAAAGATAACATGTGCATACCACTATGTAAATCTTTTACTATGTCAATTTATTTAAGAAACTATGTAGCATCTGTTCAATTGTTGATTAGATTTTTAAAGAAAAGAATACTTGAATGATAACAATAATGATATTTTTTTGATCAGTTCACTCCATACAACATTGTATGTTGAGTGCACTAATTGTTTCTCTAATTGCAATGACACAATTATTTACAATAAACATATTTTAATAAGAGCTTTGTTAAGCAATTATGGAGGAAATATATCTATTTTGGGGACCTCTAGAATTGACAAACCACTCCGACCCCGTTCCCCGAAATAATTCCCCGAACCCGTCCCCGTTGGAGCAGGGATCGGTTTTCCCTGTCGGAGGCGGGTTGAATTGCCATCCCTATTCCCATGAAATGATATAAGGGTATAATTAAGGCATTTCATTGGTTTTCATAATAAAATTCCATAGCCATTGACTAATTAAGGTTTAGTTTTAATTAGCATTTGGACCTTATCGATGGAGGTTGTGAAGAAGGTAAGATATTTGGTTGAGTTGTATGTCATATATATTTGATTTTAAAAATAATCTTGTGGTCTAGTGACACCCGGTTGTACTTTTATATGAAAGGCGTTGGGTTCGAGCCTCAATGAATGTGATATTAACTTTTTGTGTTCAGTAGGTTGAGAAAGTAGTTATGAAAAAAAAAAAAAAAAAAAGAAAAGAAAGAAAGAAGAAGAAGAAGAAGAAGAAGTTTGTATTAGATTAGATAAATCCCTTTGTTTTGTAAATTTGTAATAATAGTTCATAAACTACATAAAAGAAATAAATCAAATAAAAAAGACTTAGTGTGACGAACTCGATCAAGAAAGTGTTGATAAATCATATATTAATCCTCAAATATAATGTTTTATTAATAGGAAGGCTAATGAGGAAAAACTTTCTTTATGGTATATCATACTGTCCAAAAGAGTATATCTACTATATATCTATCTACTATACTAATAAGAGCCAAAGAGAGTTAGGCCTAAAATGAGTAGAAAAAATGGCGGTCAAATTATTTAATCAAATGGATGGTTCGGATTATTTAGATTTATATTTTTACTTGAGATTTTCTAATTTGTCCTTAATTATATGATTATCCATTAAGTTTTCTGTTAAATATTCTCTTCTCCGTTAATATTTCGTTAACTTTTAACTTACCCATTAATTTCTATAAGAAAGGTCTTAGATTCGAACCTCATCCCAATCAAATTTGGCGTAATTAAGTTTGTCACTCTATATTACTCTTATTAAATTAAATAAATTAGTAGCTATAACAAAAAATAATACATATGTATTTCTTTAATTTAGAATTATGTGTTTACAATACCTTTATTTGAAAAAATTATTTATTATCAAAAAATTAAATTAAATAAGAGAAATAATTTCATTAGTTATATTGTCTTTATTTTCTCCATGCAAAGATTCTTTACATTCAAATTTATCAATTGATATTCATTACATTGTCCATTATCTTATTTTTACAATATCTTGTAATTAAGTATCAAAGTTATAATACAAAATAATGTTACTGTATATATTTATTTACCAATTATTTTATTAATACCATGAAAAAAGAAAATTTTTAAAAAAATAATTTGAAACTACTCGATTAATACCAAGTATTCACAATGTTACTCAAAAAAGAATTAAGAATACTTAAAAAAATTCAAACCAAAAGTAGTATTTATTTAGACTATCATTTTTAGACTAAGTATATATTTAGACTATCGATTTTACAATTTTGCAAACATTTATTTTAATGACAATTATAATGAATTTCATATATTATATTAGATTCATATACTTTGAGTTACATATTTAAATAAATAAATTCGACATTCAATTACCTATGTATAAACTTCTCTTATATAATTTTACATTGATATACTATCAAATATTTATTTAAATATAAATATTGGGCATTAACTCATTCGCTCAATGTGCGTGTAAAACTAGTTTAAATATAAAATCCATCTTTCATTTTAATAGAACAATTACAAACATTAAATTTTCTTTTCTAAAATACATGTTTGGCTATAACATAGAATACGTCACAAGATTACCAGGCGACGTTGGAGCACAAATCAAATTACGAATTTTTGTTAAAGCATGTGTGCAATCTGTTGGTCTAAGTTTGTTATGATATATAGAAAGAAAAACAAACGGACATAAAAATAGAAATTAATGCATGGTTGAAACTTATCTTTTAACATGAAAAGGAAAAGCAACCTTCTTACACGTACCTACAGACATCCTCTGCACCACTCCATTTTTCACATTTCCAAGTGTTAGGCCACACCGCCTAGGTTGTTGACCCTTTACACCTTCAAATTCCTTCATCACATCAAACAATAATACCATAACACGCATAACCTGGACTGACTTAACTCAGTAGCATTCAAGAAAATTGATCAAGACTTAAAATTTGCAGCGACAATAGTAATGAAGATTATGTCCAAAGTAGTGGACATATCTCTTGTACGCACTGATAATTTGACCTTATTTACTGAACCAGTGAGTTATCGTGATTGTTCCAAATATTTTGTAGAATTGGAAATTCAAGCTTTTAATTGACAGAATAATACCATAGCACGGCAAATTATTGCATGGACCATGGTCCACACAGTTGTGTGGACCAAAAATAAAAAGTACATTATTTTTGTACTGAATGTATATTATTTTTGTACTGTAAGTACATTATTTGATAGTATATATCAAATAGTGTACCTTCAGTACAAAAATAATGTACCCTAAAATAATGTACCTACAGTACAAAAATAATGTACTTTCAGTACAAAAAAATGTACTTTTTATTTTTTGTCCACGCAACTGTGTGGACCATAGTCCATGCAATAATGACACCTTCGAGTTATGAGCCTTCTCACAAATTAAACAATACAAATTCCGTTAATACTCTTAAAATAGTAAAATTCTAATTAAAAGCTCTGACTTCTTTTTTTTCTTTTTCCTTTTTTTATCAATCAAAATATCTTATGTTAAAAATTAAACAACCCGTCAACGAGGAAGAATTCAAGCTATATCGAACCCGTCAACCCAAGAACCACTAGTACGGTGTGTGGTCTAACTATATCGAACCACCAACCAGGAACAATTCAAAATTCATTGGCATGTCAAAATGTACACACCATAAATAAATAAATGAAATGTTCCTATTGGAGTTTTAGTAATATAACTATTATTATTTTTACAAGCTAATATTTATAAAGTCAAACTATCATTCAGAAATTTTATGAATGAATTTAACAATTAATAGTAGTTATGAGAATCAAATTGTGTGACTAAACTATTGTCCAATATAAAAATTAAAATAGTAAACAATTACTATTATTTTTTTTAAGTATGAAAGTTAATTAGTATAAAATAGAATTGACCATTTTCAATATAATCAAAATAATTATTTTTTTCTCGTGGGTGGAGCAGGTTCTCGTACCACAAGGTCACGAGTTTATTTCCACATACTTATATAGCCTAGTGCCAATTTTTAGAGACAAGTTGCTAGACTTAGACTTTTGACGTCCACCCAACTAAAATGTTTCTATACAGTGTTGCAAAAATCTCGCCTACGCACTGATTAATCGCTACCTAGGTGCTAGGCGTTGGTCGGCCGCCTAGCGTATCACCATAATAGGTGGTCTAGGTGGCTGGCCAGCTAGGCAACCAACTAGCTGGTAGCTTAAGCGCCGCCTAGGTGTTGACTGCATAGGCCTCCTAGGCACCGACTAAGCCGACTAGGCATCGACTAGCTTTAATTAGCTCACCTTGTTAGTCAATTAGCTATTGTTCTCATCTTTTTAAAATGGGTTATTTCACTCAAAACAGCGTTGTTTTGAGCGAAACAACCCTAAATTGTTCAAACTCTAGATGTTTTTTAGGTTAATATTTAATATTTTTGTATTAACTATTAAAGTATTATATAGTTTATAGTTATCAAGTCTTAAAATTAAAAAATATATATACAAATTTTTAAAAAATAAAATAAAAACTACACGGGCGTCTAGGCTCCGAACGCCTAAGGAGCGCCTAGCGATTTTTTCAACCATGTTTCTATATCAAACTTTCTCAACTAAAATTCACCGATATCCCCACATTTATTCAATTTGCATTGTAGTAGTTGCTATGAATTTCACTAGTTACCTAAACAAAAAAAAGTGTATCAGTGGATTACTTTTTTTTTTTTAAATACTCATAATTTTTTACAACAAATACCTATTGGATTAACGCATGCTAGCTTGTTAATGGGATATAGCTTCATGGATTACTTAATAGGTTATAATGAAACTGTAGGGAATCAGTAAATGACAACTATAGAGTTAGAGAGATGTTTTCCGACATTATAAATTGTTTAGATTAATTAATTACTACTGGTATATTTTTTTTAAAGTCAACTCCTAATCCATAAATAAAAATTTTAATTTCTGAATTATACCAATTCAACAACCCGAACTAACATGCATGAACCCATAGTATGATTTCTTCTATATAAATACCCCAACCTAGTTACATTCCCATCCACAAAAACTCAGATCAACCAAAATCTAGTTTCTTTTCTTCATACATTTTGAAGAAAATCCCAAGAAAAACCATGAGCGTTAAGATAGAAAGCACGAGAATCGTCAAACCTTTGTATGAAGGCAATCCTCCATTGACGACAGGCCATGTCCCTCTTAGTGTGTTTGATAAGGTCACCTTTGATGCTCATATTGCTATTATATATGCGTATCGGCCACCGACCCCTCCGAATAACACTATCCTGTTGGGGCTTAGAAAAGCGCTTGCAGTGTATAGGGAGTGGGCAGGGAGATTGGAAAAAGATGAGAAGGGTAATCCAATTATTGTGCTGAATGATAAAGGTATGAAGTTTGTAGAAGCAACAAGCGATTCTACTCTTGACATGATAATGCCTTTCAAGCCATCTGCGTCATTGCTCAACCTTCACCCTAGCCTTAAGGGGGTGGTCGAGCTTATCCAAGTCCAAGTAACGCGTTTCAAGTGTGGTTCTCTAGTGGTTGGGTTCACCTCCAATCACCTCATTGCTGATGGTCACTCCACCAGTGATTTCTTAATTGCATGGGGCAAAATGTGCCGTGGCATCATGATTCAGCCATTACCATTACATGACCGCACCATTTTTGTCTCGAGAAATCCGCCCAAAATTGAGTACGACCATTTAGGAGCCGAATACATGCAGAAACAAATAAAGAAAAACGACCATTTCTTCAACAACAACGACATGAAATTGTTGGAAGACATCGTGGTTCACAAAGTCCACTTCACCTGCGAGTTCCTAGCTAAGCTCAAGGCCAAGGCCTCTGCCATGAACGGCGGCGCTAGGCCATACAGCACCTTCGAAAGCCTCGTGGCGCATCTATGGAGGGCCATAACCAAGGCAAGAAACCTCGGAGGCTTCGAAACTACCCACATTAGAATCTCGGTTGACGGTCGTGCACGCCTTAACCCCAAAGTTCCCAACGAGTACTTCGGCAACTTGGTTTTGTGGGCATTTCCAACTGCCAAGGTAAAAGACTTACTGCGTGAGCCTCTCCCATACGCAGCTAAGCTCATCCACGACGCCGTTTCAAAGGTTAACAACAACTACTTCAGATCGTTCATAGATTATGCGAATTCCAAGGTGGTTACCGAGGAAGACGGTTTGGTTCCAACCGCCGACATGGGCAAGCACATTCTTTGCCCTAACCTGGAAGTTGATAGCTGGCTAAGGTTCCCATTCTACGACTTGGATTTTGGAACTGGGTGTCCGTACCTTTTCATGCCGACATTTTTCCCAACGGAAGGGATGATGTTTCTCCTTCCTTCCTTCATTGGAGATGGAAGCATTGATGCTTTTATTCCTTTGTTCCAAGACAACTTGGCTACCTTCCAGCACAATTGCTATTCTCTTGACTAGTGTTTTTCTTTTTGGAAGCCACCACTGTCCACTACTATATAATGGTGTATACTTAGTAACCATTTTCTAATGTAATAGTTCATCATTATTTATTCCAATAATACTATCTCAATTTCAAATTGGCCTCTATTATCATTTTATTACAATTTTTGTAATTCACTCACTATTTTTATACATCTCTCAATTCTAACTCCCTCTCAAAAATGTCACTTTAAGAAAACAACAAAATATGCGCATATTTAGCAATGGATTAAATATTTGTAGCTTAAGTGCCTAAGGATTTTGCATCACGGTTGCATCCAAAAGAAGCCTCGATAAGAATTAATAAGTAATTGGTCAGAAGAAGACTTAGCTTTTAGAATGGAAAACTTGTCGGAAAATATTTTTGAGATACTTCCCTAAGACATCGACTTCACGGAATCTGAAGAAAGTGGGAGATTGGATGATGGATGGTATACTAGGTAGACCGGTTGGAGTAGTCAACCAAAAGGTCCGGCCTGGACCAATTGGACCGACAAAAGAAAGTAATTGACGGATCAAGAAAGTCCAAGAAAGATACACAATAGATCAGAAGCAACTTAGTAGTTTCATAAGGATTGAACTTAATATTCATAATGTAATAAGGATTAAGTTTATTATTTAATAAAGATTGAGCCTATTATTTGTAATGTAGTAGAATTGAGCTCTTGGCCCCCAATGTAACAAAGACTCCCAATATGATACAGTCTGAATTTCTATTCCTTGTAGGGCTTCTAGCTAGCACAAAATATGTATAAATCGACCTACCATACATGCAGGGGAAGGGACATATAATCTTTACTACTCACAAGTAATTCTGAGCAATACAACATATTTATTCTCAGCATATTTTCTCTATATTTTTCATATACTTGTTATTTTGATGGTTGTGTTAACCAACCGTTGACTGCCCAAAAGTCATAAAACTAACAATATATATAAGACAAAATACACTAAGCCAACGAATACACGGAATCTGAAGAAAATCTAATCAAGGAACATATAAGGTACACTAGTTAGAACTGTACCACTAATCCAAGAACATGACAATCCTGGACCAAAAGCCCACAAAGAACT
>CM008339.1:31316375-31328860 GCA_002525835.2 Ipomoea batatas
ATTTATTAAACCTTGGGTTGCCTCCCAAGCCGTGCCACAGTTTACGTCTTTGACTAGACGCAGTGTGTTCCTCTTCGGTACTCAACCATATTCCTTTGCATCTATTTGAAAGCATTTCGGTACCCAAGTATTTTTCCAAATCAATTTCTCATTTTTCCATTTCGGTTTCGTCTTGGTCCTAGTATTGATCATTGCATTCACTTCTTCATCATTCTCTTCTACTCTTTCTTTTCCTTCCTTCTTGGCTTGCTCATCAAATCTCAAGGTAATTTCTCCTGAGTTTACATCGATACGATCATGACAAGTGGCCAAGAATGGTCTACCAAGTATCAAAGAGCCATGGGGCTCATTCTCTCCCATCTTACAAACTATAAAATCGACAGGCACAAGAAATTTTCCTATTTTTACTAACACGTCCTCCGCTAAGCCTTCCGGATACCGTGTAGTTCCGTCGGCCAGGCGAAGCGTCGGCCTCGTCGGTTTTAGACTTGGTAAGTTCAACTTTTCAAAAAAACTAGAAGACATCACATTGATCGAAGCTCCGAGATCGGCTAGAGCATTTGGAAAATTCATGTCCTTTATAGAACACGGAATTACTAAAGCTCCTGGGTCACCCTTCTTTACCGGGTAACCCGTAGTCATGCAAGTCGATGACTCTTTGCTCAAACAAGCATAATTATCACAATCATCATCTTCAAACAATTCATGGCATTGCTTATCATTAAAGAATTTGCGAATAAAAGCATTGAATGTACTTTTCCTTGCCGTTTCCTTTTCCTTTGAAGTTTTGGTTTTGCTTTGCTGCAACTCATTCTTTTTAGTTTGATCACAAGAGGTGATTTTGCCTTCTTTTTTCTTCATTGAGATTCTACAAGAGGCGCTTGTTGTGTTTGATTCAAGGCTTAGACTACAAGAGGTAGTCTCCCCGGTCTTTTCTTCATTGTTGCATTGGCATATCCCACAGATTATATCAATTGGGTCGCATCCTTCGTGTTTTTCTTCTGTTGCTTCAATTGCATTAACTCTCTCCTTAGGATTATTTTATGTGTTACTGGGATGTTGTCCATAATGTCTTTCTGACATCATCTTGAACATTTGAGATATTTGATTTCAATTGTCTTGAGAGTGGCTTTTGATTCTTGTCTTAAACTCGAGATTTCTTGTCTGGTTTCTTGTGTAATCTCTTGCTTTAGATTGGCTCGATCATTCTTCAGTTCCATAATCGTTCCCGTGAGTCTTTCATCCACTTCTCTTATATCGTCCCTTCTTTGTTGGGTGTAATCTAGTTGAGAGTTGTACTGAGGCCTAAACTGGGTCATTTGGCCTCCATTGCCTTGATTCTCACCATACATAAGTTTTCCTTTGTCATTTGGTCCATAGGTAGGTTTGTTTCTATAGTTATACTGCGCTCGTGCTTGAAATCCTTCATTGTTGTTGTTCCATCCCTCACCCTGTTTCCAATTGTTGTTCCATCTTTGATTCCCTCCATAAGCATTATAATTGGGATTCCTTTGATAATCAACCACCTCCACATGCTCAGCCGCATATGGTGATGTGCATATGTTAGTGTTGTGCGGTCCTCCGCAGATGTTGCAATATAATGCTAAGGCCATGCAAGGTTTCAGTTTTCCTTCCATTTTTTCTACCATAGCTTATAGTTTCTTGATCTCATGATTCATCACTTCGATTTTTGCTTCGCTTGCCACGTGACTATTGATCTCGTACAGGCCACCATGTTCTCCTCTTCGGTCATACCAACATGAAGTATTCTCTGATATCATTTCTATCAACTCTTCTGCTTTTGGTAATGCTAAGGAGACGAAAGCACCGCTTGAAGACGAGTCAAGGAGCATCTTTCCTTCATCAGTTAGGCCTCCATAAAATGAGTTGATCGCGTCCCATGGATGCATTAGATCTTACGGGAATTGTCTTTTCAGAACTTTAAATCCCCTCCATGTTTCTCCTAGGCTCTCCAATCTATCTTGCTTGAATTCTTGAATATGTCTCCTAATTCTCATAGTCTTGGTGATTGGGAAGAACTCATTGACGAATTCCTTATGTAACTGCTGCCATGATCTAAAATAGTGATCATCCTGACTCTCTAACCAACGTGCTGCCTTCCAATCACTGAAAATGGGAATTACTTGAGTCTGATAATTTCTTCGCTAACTCCTTCCTGTCTGTACATCCTGCATGCTCAAATAAACCTAGTGATATGCACATGAGGATCCTCTGAATGTAATCTTGGATATTGGCTATTCTAAACAAGCGTGAGTATAGTCGGGTGCACATGGAAGTTGACATTCTCCATTGGTGGGACATAGATTGAATTGTGCATGTTAAAATCCGGCGTCATATAGCCTGCGATGGATCTATGCTGCTCTTGAGGTATTTCATAGTAATCATCTTCCCATATGTGTTCTGGTGGATTCACTCTATTGACTTGTGGTTCTTCCAAAATCGGTTCATTATGATTAACTTGTCCTGGTGGATTTATCAGTACTGGGGGTGGGTTTGGTATAGCTGCTCCTCTTCCTTGGGGATTTCTTGTAGCGCTCGAATAAGTCATTTGTGATTTTTGGATGCTTTTCTTCCTAGTTGCTCTGTTAATTTCCGGTATATAAGGAAATCAACCTTGATTTCCTCTTGCTCTCGTGTGCATTCACCTGTTAAGATTTTCAATGAAGCATATAGTCCACAATTGACTAAAAGTAGCCAATTCGGTAAGTAACAAAAACGGATAAAATAGAAAATGAAACAAAATAAAATGGTATAGATTAACAATACTCAAATCTCACAATCGTTCAATAAAATAAAAAGCAAAACAATTGACAACATATTGCCCTCCTCAGCAACGGCGCCAATTTGACATCGAGTTGGGTGGTGATGTGTTGCTATATTGCGTAGGGGTGAGGTGCCAAATAATGTGAATGTATGTGTAAAGATAAAACAAAGAGTCTGTGACTCCCTGAGTGTCGGTCTCGAAGGAGGGACGTGGAGGCGTGTCAAGTGATAGTGCTTTCGATTGATTGAGTCATGTGATGCATTGACTGTGGTTGTGGATGTGGTGAATGGAGATTTGAAGGTGTAAGTGTTCATCAAGTAGTGCAAAGTGAAGATAAAACAAATATAAGAAAACAAGTATAAGAAAATAAGGGATTGGGTCGTGTTCGTCTATATTGCATCCTAGTGTGTCTAAAGCAATGGGTAAACGAAGCATTGATGTTGGCTATTCAAGAGTGTGTCTTCTTAGTCCTTTTCCACCTCTGTGTACTAGGACTTCTTAGACTTAGGAGTGCCTTTTAGCAACCAAAGTCCTAAGAGACATTCTATCAAACACCTTAGCTACACACCTTCCTACTATTCCTAATGAATTCCATAGGATCTATGATTACCACAAAGCTTCAATCTCAACTCTAATCAAAGACATGAAAGAGTCAAGAGCTTAATCTCTCATTTAGATTGGCCAAATTCATACAAGATCTCATCAAAACAACAATCAATAGACAAGAATAGGAATTCCAACAAACAAAGCAATTAAACCCAAAATAAGACATAAGATCATCACACTAGCAACATAGCTTCACACAATCCAAACCCTAGATTAAACTAGCCACACATATCAAGAATTCAAGAGCAAAAGCTAATTCAATCTAAGAACAAGATAATGAAAATAGATTAAAATGTAACAGAGATCACCTAGTAATGAGAAATAGTTTCCTCAATCCAAGCTTCAAGTCTTTCTTTACAAGGTGAATTTTGCAAGACTAACTATTTTCACCAAGGGTAGCTTTGAAATTGAAGAAGAAAAAAACTCCCAAAAAGAAGAACTCCCCTGAAATCCTATCAAGGTGCCTTAAATAGTCTCCGAAATTTCGCCCTAAAAAAATATTTTCGCGCAATGCTCCATCCACGCCACCTACACGCGTGGTTGCTGGCGTGGACGGCTACTGGAAAGCTGCCACACCACCAACACGCGTGTAGGCCTCTTTCCGGGCCCTCCGAGGCTCTGACTTGCTCGGTTTGCTTGTTTAGCTCGTTCGTTGTTCCTAGTAGCTCCCGGGACCTCTGAAATGTCTCAATTTACACCAAGGGTAGCTTTGTGTGCGGTTAATGAATTTAAAGCACAAAATCTCACAAGATTATCACTTAAGGATACTAAAAACGCTATAAAACACCCTTGTTTATACTCAAATAATAGATGTATTGGGAGCTTATCATTAGGTCGATCAGGTATTTTACCCGACCTTAGAGATGACCTCGGTAATCAGGTGTCCCGACCTTAAACTAAATCTCATTTGTCTAAATCTCGACCCGTTCGGGGTTTACACTTGGCCTTCACCCGATGGACCGCTTTAAGGACCGGTGCATGCCTGACATGCATAGTGCATGCCGCCGGCCCGGAACCTGTCCTCAAGGTCAGCTATAAAAGGCGCATTTAATGCTGCGAAAGGACTTTTAGCTGTTTCAACTATATAATAGTCAAAGAGACCGGGAACCTCTGACCCACTGTCACGTAGACCGGTTTCACGTAGGGTATACCGTTCTGTACCCATTTTAGTATTAATAAAGAGTATTTATTCATATTTCCGTATATTACTCTATCAAGCTATAAAAATGTGCACTGCAAGACACATAAATGTGCTCTGTATTGCACAACAATGTGCACTACAAGCATAAAACTAACCTTCAAAGTGGTTAATAGTGTGAACTGAAAGACTGAAGTCATTGAACAATGTGTACTGTTACGTATAAAAATGTGCACTACATGAATAAAAATTATGAACAAGAATTAATAAGGAAAATAGTTTGATATCTATGCAATATTATTTGATTATCTATAAAGAATTTGCACTGGAAGACACATAATTGTGCTATGTCTGGCACAACAGTGTGCACTACAAGCATAAAACCAACCTTCGCGATGGTTAATAGTGCGGACTCTAAGACTGAATAGTGCGCACTATTAGGTAGAAAAATGTGCACTGCTAAGTACAACAATGTGCACAACATGAATAAAAATTATGCACTGGAAGTAATAGGGAAAATAGTTTGATGTCTATGCAATATTATTTGATTTATCTATAAAGAATGTGCACTGGAAGGCACATAATTGTGCACAATATGGCACAACAATGTGCACTACAAACATAAAACTAACCTTCAAGATGGTTAATAGTGTGAAGTCTAACACTGAACAATTTGCACTGTTAGGTAGAAAAATGTGCACTGCTATGCACAACAATGTGCACTACATGAATAAAAATTATGCACTTGACGTAATAGGGTATAGGGAAAATAGTTTGATGTTTATGCAATATTATTTGATTTATCTGTAAAGAATGTGCACTGGAAGGCATATCATTGTGTTTTGTATAGCAGAATAATGTGCACTATAAGCATAAAACTAGCCCAAGAGATGGTTAATAGTGTGCATTATATGACAGAACAATCTGCATTATTAGGAAGAAATATGTGCACTGCTAGGCACAATAATGTGCACTAGAAAAATAAAAAATATGCACTAAAACCATTTGAACATTTAATTGAATATTTGACTTTTTTCATGCAACTCATTATATTATTTAAATATTTTTAAATAATAGACTTCATTAATAAATTAAACATTTATAAATGTGCACTTAATACTAGACAATGTGCACTCTTAGGTGAAACAATATGCAGTATATGACTAAAAAATATGCATTGTTAGGCCAAACAATGTGCACACAAACATGATGAACATATTATCGCTTCTTTTCCATCTTTTTTTTCTATACAAAATCATTTTATTTAAATACATAAAAAATGTAGCTCAGAGAATGTAAATATGCACAAAATCATACACTTAAGAAGTAGCACAATGCACATCAACTAATCACCTGAGCAATCTTTTAAAAAAAATACAATGTAGTAACACAAAAAAGCACCTGAGCCTTGTCATCTTCTTCAAGCAGGCTTTGAGTTCCAAGAGGCACCTATGGTTGGACAATTGGTTCATCATCACGAGCATGCTGAGGTATAGACCGGTGTCAGTCCTGATCTTGGGCATGAATATTTTCTGGTGCAAATTGGATGCGCTCCTCAACTCGACCAAGACCAAGTCCTCCAGCTTCAATCTCTTTCACTTCTCTATCTTTAATAAATTGTGAAGTCCACCAGATAAATGATGGAACCTTCCTAGGAAAGGTCCGAGTGTATACCATCACACGGTCAACATAAAAAAAACCTGAAAACAAAGGTAAAATATCAATTTAATAATCCTTTAACTATTAAATTCTGCATAAAATGTATGTACTTTGAGCCTTACTGTAAAAAAACAGGAGTGGACCATTGCAAATAGCTTTCATACTCTTTTCCAAAGCAAGCTGAGATTCCATCAAACTACGGAGCACATAATCACACCAATTCAACTCCTTGATCTGATCAACAACTAATAAATGGTGAAAGATATGGGGCCTAACATATCCATTCTGGGGTGTATCTATAAACAGGGAACATACTAAGTCAATAAAATGTCTTTCAAACCAAACACCACCATCCTTGCGAGAGAGCATAGCTTTAATAGCATCCAAATAGCTAAAACTCCGTCTTGAATTACCAACCAGCTCTTTCCACTCCTCTAACAAATCAGTGTTGTCTGCCCTATACTACTTCGTAATCTTTAAATCCCCTCTAGGAAAACCTAAAACCAATTGAACATCTTCTTCAGTAATGCACAAACCAGTACCATAAGCAATATACAACGTACTATTCCTAGGATTGTAGTTTTCAACCAGCCAATACCCCATCCTCGTCGGAAGCTCTACAATCTGTAGATGGAATAGGCTCCCAAATCCCATCTCTAAAACAACAGTCGTCTATGCACCATTCAAGCCTTGCAAAGCATCTAAAAACTAGCTTGATGAAGCCCTTGACCGTAATGTTGGGTAATTCTTACGCCTCTTCTAAAGTTGTCTCATTTGCGGGGTTGCTGCAACCAAAGAATCCAGCGCATTACTAGGGCCTACTTCACCTGCATCACTCCGAGCCCTTTTCTCTTATTTTTAACGGCTACTATCTGCTTTGAACGAATTTCATCTAGCCTTTGTCAAGGATTACCAACTAACTTAAAGAGAAAGAACAAAAACAACAAAAAAAAAAAAGACAAACTATTAGATGACAGAAAAATGAGCACACACCGATAGGCACTGGATATGACTGTATGGCACAACAATGTGCACTACAAGCATAAAACTAACATTCGACATGATTAATGATGTGAACTCTAAGACTGAACAATGTGCACTATTAAGTAGAAAAAATGTGCATTGCTAGGCACAACAATGTGCACTACAAGAATAAAAATTATGCATTGAAAGTAATAAAAAAATAATAAAGTCTATGCAATTTTATTTGATTAGCTATAAGAATGTGCATTGAAAAGCACATAATTGTGCACTGAATGGCACAATAATGTGCACTACCAGGCAAAACAATTAGCACTTCAAAAACAAAACATATAATATACAACTACTCATTCAAAATTGTGCAGAGAGAATAATATATGCTCAGTATTGCAAACTAGTGACGAATACATGGCAAAACAGAATCAATGATAGAAAATGATGCTCTCAAATGCACAAAATAATACACTCAAATATAGATTGAACATTCTACACACAATAAAACATCTGGAAATTATTAAAAACACACACTAAAATAAAACTTCACTTCGCCTTCTTCACCGGAGAGTATCTTGCTAAAGAGGAAACGCAGAAATCTTCGGTGTAGTGGCAATAGTGGAGAAGCGGGAAATGTTAGTGGAAAAGTTACGGACGATTTTACCCTCGAATGTTAATCAAACTACACGTAACTTTAATGCGCAAATTTTGAATCTAACGGTTGAGATCATCTATCAAAATTAAATCTAATGGTCTATATTTCATCTTACTTCTCACCTAAGGGACTAATTTCACATGATCCTATATATATATATATATATATATATATATATATATATATGAACATTACTAGTGTTCGATTAGTAGGTTTCTTTTTCGAATTTGAAGGTTTAAAATATCGATAGATATATGACATATTTGTAATTCTATCCATCATGAAAAATATGTAGTAAATCTCATTATTCCCACTGAAAAGAAAGAAAAAAAAAAAAAACGATGTAAGCACAATTAAAATTTTAAATAACGTTAAAAAAAAACGAAATTTATTATAATAGAGAAACCTAATGTTGCGCAATATTGATAGTGGGAGAGTGCCAAACAACATTCATCAATTCAATGAGAATGGGGTGTAGATTTTGGGTGCTTTTTGAACAGGAAAGCAATTCAGAATTCATTATAATTTGGCACATTCTTAGTTGTTGTATGTGATTATTCTTTTAATCAATCTTATGTACTTTATTGACATAGTGATTACAATGGACCACTTACCCATTTGTAATTATGGAGTGTAGAATGCAGTGCCCAATCAATTAAACCTATGGACTAATTAACTGTTAAAAATAAAATAAAAAATTGAGATCCCAATTCAGTGGACATGGATCGGCTTCACGTCATGCATACGCCAATTAATTAATTCCAAAAAAAACTAATTAATGATTTTTTTTTTTAGAAACAATAATGTTTGATATTATATGTTACAATATGTATAAGGTCTTTATATTTGTTTACTGTTAATGTACTTTTAGTATATTAAAAATATAATTTTTAATTATAGTTTATAGAAATGTGTGGATTATGATCCATGCATAATGATGGTGTTATGTCATTGATCCGGCTCACCTTGCAAGGTGGACCTGGGTCCATATTTACAATTTTAGAACTTTATATTTACAATTACATAACTTTATATTCACAATTTTATAACTCTATATTCAACAGTATAACACAATTTTTTGAATCTATATAACAAAATTGTGACCATAGAGTTCAAAAATTGTGAATATTGAGTAATTAATTTTGTATATTGAGATCTAAAATTTTTAATAAAAAGTTTTAAAATTGTGAACATGGACCCAGGTTCACCTTACAAGGTAGACCTAGGTCCATAACATAATTTGCCCCCAAACGGAAGGTCACAAGTTCAAACTCCAGTGGAGACATTGACTCATTGAGTTTCAATAGATTGAGAAAGTATGTACAAGCAAATACAAAAATTTATTGACTAAACGAGACTCTTTTAACATTAACAATAAGTTTTAATTTTCACCTTGTACATGTATGATTTGTAGACTGTATTTATTTTGATATTTGTGAAAGTTTATTCTTGAGAGACTTTTGACATATATATCATAAAGTCACGTCCAATCCTATTATTTTATAGACTCGGACATGACAAAAAAAATACCTTTAAAATTTAAATTATATAAGAAAAAAAATATTAATATCAAATAACTTGAAATAAGAAGGTTGACAAGTTTTTAAAAATTTTACATATAAAATAATAATCATGAAAAAGAAAAATCTACGTGCAATACAAATAATAAATAACCACATCAATACCTTCATAAGTAAATAATTATAGTTTATAAAAATAAATAAACGATTTAAAATCAAATAAGCTTATAAACAATAACTAACATTGTTATCATAATAAATAATAAATTATAAAAGAAAAAACAATAAATTAATTATTAATAAAAATTTATAAAACAACACTTATAAATAGATGCCAGGCTAAAAAACTTTTTGACTAATGGCAAGAAATTAAAATACTTAAAAATGCATGCGATAAAAATTATTCATAGCAAAATATGAAATAAATTTACTTGGATTAAATAGTTCGAATAGAAAGGATATTGTAAATCACACATCTTCTATATTTATATAATTTTTTATAAATATATACTTGTTCTTTTAGCTAGATAAATTTCAAGCTTTTTTAAAGTAATTTGAATACGATAACACATAATATAAACTTTTAGATTACACTAACTAAATATTCATAAAATAAAAAGTAAATTATCTTCTTTTTTTTTCTTTTGCATAATTGAATCACAAAATATATATCATATAAATTGATTAATCAAGATAAATAATTTTCAAAATTTATAAAAGTCATTATAAAAACTTACAAAATAACACATGTTATAAATATAATTATTAAATTACTCAGCTATATAAATAGATAAGTATTGCTAGGCACCAGTTAAAATGCTTTGACTATTTAATGTTATTTAGTAGGCCATTTAATTGAGTAATATCAAAGAGGAATTTTAGGGGATAAAAAAAATACGGGAAAAGAAACATTTCCTAAACATTTCATAATTAAGGATTTTGTCTTCTAAATTGTAAGGGAAAAGATTCAATCACTTGACTTTTAAGATATCATCTAAATGCATGAAATATATATATATATATATAGGCAAAAGGGTCAAATAGACCCATGTACTAACCACAATTGTTCATTCGGCACCATGAACTAAAATATAGTCCATCTAAGCCATTATACCCTCAATTATTTTTCACCTAGCATTTTTAGCCTGTTTTCCGGGTGAATGCTGAGTTGGATGCAAGTCAACTTCTAGGTGGAAATTTATTTGATTTATTTTGCCTTATTTTAAAATCTTATTATATCTTACGTGGATATCAATCTCCTAATAACCAAAATCCCTAATCTTAAAATACAACGAAGTTCGTTCTCCTCTTTGCACGCAATTGGCAACCACAACTGATGCTTCTCCGAAACTAAGGTCTAACAACGAACATCTGCCCCAATCACGATTGATGCTTGCCAGCCATTAACTAGAGTCTGTTATTGAAGAGAATAAGGTACGCAAAAACATGGTGTATTTGGCCGGATAGATATTCGTAGGGCGAATTAAAATTGCCATTCCTATCGATAATTTTTTAATAAAAAGATGTGAATATAAGTTTGACATTAAAACTTGCGAGTTTGGATTATTAGGGAAGAGATGACAAAAAATGTTTACTGTGTAATCAAAACTTCAAGTCAAGAGTATACTATGTGTTTGATAAAATGTGCAAGTGAAGATTTTTTGTGAATTGTGCAAGTTGTGGTCCATAGTAAAGTGCTTGATAAAATGTAAAGAATGTGGTTTTGCTATATGTTGGGGTCCACACTAGTTGTTGTCCTAACAATTCATTACATATTGTATGTTGTGTGGGATTGTGTTTGTCCAATATTGATTTAATTATTCACTTGCTTTTTTTTCCAGCATGTCAGACTTTGTGGAATTAAGTAGTCATCATGGTGAAAACGTCATCATATGTTATGTGTTGTTGCATAACTAGAAACTTTTGCGTACTTAGTGCTAAAATAACTACAAATGACAGACTGATTATATGTTCATGACAGTTTATTTAAATGCTTATATGTGACGATCAAAATAGTCATAAAAGTTTGACCATTTTCTTCATTAAACTCAATTGGCAATGGTCCAATAATAAGAATTGTGTACAATCATTTTGTAATGAAATAGGGTAGAAATCATCCAAAATATCTATATAAATAACATGCCAGCATTTTGTTTTTATTTTAATTTTCCATGTCATCAAAGTAGATGGGCTACTTGATAGAAACATACTAAAAATGCTAGGTGAAAAATAATTGAGGGTATAATAGCTTAGATGGACCATATTTTAGTTCATGGTGCCGGATGAACAATCGTGGTTAGTACATGGGCCTATTTAACCCTTTTGCCATATATATATGGAGCAGCTCAGGTGGCGAGATAACTTGCGGTGATCAATGCTCTTAAAAAAATATTCTAAGCTGATGCACCTTAAGCTTCGAATTTACTTAGGCTCTGTTTGGTAAATAATAAGCCTATCAGCCAATTTTGGCTTATTGACTACTATTAGTTGTTTGGTTAATAAGCTTTTTATAACTTCAAAATGCTAAAATTCAAAAGGCTACTTAAAACAGCCTTTTCAATTAGCTTTTTGAGAAAAGAAATTATACCAAATAGCTAACAGCTAACAGCTAATGTATCAAACAACTTTCTACAATCACTAATATTATCAACAAATCATACCTTCTAACCCAAACAGCCAACCCAATCAGCCAACAGCCATTTACCAAACAGGGCCTTAAACTGGATTGAAATAAATATGATTTTGTAGAGAAAATCTTATAAAGAATACTGGTTGTGTTTTGGGACTGCAAAAAAAAAAAGTGTGTCCTCAATTAAATAAGCAAATTGTAAAAAAAAATAAAAAATGGCTCACCTTAAGAAGGAAAACAACGCACGTTAAGAAGGAAAATCATGCATCTAAAGTTTTAGACCGACGCATTTAAGAAGGAAAACAACGTACCTGAAGAAGGAAAAACACGCACCTTAAGAAAGAAAACAACGCACCTAAAGCTTTAGGCTAATGTACCCTAAGTTTCAACAACTGACACACCTTAAGCACACAGACCACGCACCTTAAGAAGGAAAACCACACACTTAAAGTTTCAACAATTAACTCACCTTAAGCGCACATCACCAAAACTACACACCTTAAGCACAAAAAGCACTC
>CM008339.1:31332877-31344822 GCA_002525835.2 Ipomoea batatas
GTGGTGAGAATAGCTTCTAATGGAAGTGTTTGTGATTGTAGGCACGAAAGAGTGGGCAAAGGCAGGAATGAGCAAGAAGCAAGAAAGGAAGCCAATTGCAAGAGAAACAAGTCAAGGTAGTGCAAGACCCAGGCACGCGAGCTTAAGGAAAAGTACGGAGCGAGTCGAGAACCAAGGAGGGGGTCCTGGTTCCAGTCCCGGTCTTGGTCCTAGTCGTGATCGTGGTAGGCACTTGCAAGCCTAGCTTGCGGATCCCCGGGATCCTGTTGGGGTCGGGATGAGCAGTGGGAGGCCAAGAAACCACAAGCCGAACCTCAGCCTCCCCCTACTCCTCCTAGTCGTGGTGATGTTCGGGATGGCTAGGAAGTTGTGACTGATCTCCTTGGTCACAGTCACGTTCCTGATCGGGATAGTGACTGTGACCATGACCCCAAGTCTAAGAATGCGCGAGGTAGTTATCTTGGTGCGAATTTGAAAGTATTATATGCCTTAGCGGTTATTTTGAGATCACTTTTCATTTTTCACTCTCTCTCTCTCCAAGATTTTCTTGGAGAGAAAACCACTCTAAGCATTCTCTTGTAATTTATCCAATTTGATGAAGATTTGAAGTTCAATTCCAGGTTTTGATTTAAATTTCCAAATTGCACATTTCATTGTTCTTGCTCAAAGTTAAGTCTTTCTTACTTTCTTTGCATTTTATTGTGTTCAATTGTTCATGCTATGTCTTTCCTTTCTATTAATGCTTTCATTTACATTCCAAACATGAGTAATTAGATTCATTAGGGGTTTAGATTAAGGTCTTTTGATATGGATGCTATGTGATTTGAATTGCAATGCTAGATACTGTAATGATTCAATAATGGTTATAGTTGTGAGTTGGTGGTTTATATTGACTCTTGGATGATTGTGGCCAACTCTGCTTTAAGTAAAGGTAGTTGGAAGGAGACATGAACGATGTGCGCTTGCTAAATTGTTTCAATTAGCGTGAGTGTAGCCATGAGAATGGGACTTAAGTCTAATTGACAGTCCAATGTCCACGAGAGTGGCATTAGAGTTTAGTATCGTCTCCCTAGTTCCCTTGTTGAAGCATTACATTGTCTCTATCCTATAAAAGCCATAGCATCTATACAAAAGTAGCTTGGTCAAAGTCCTTGTTTGTATTATTGATCGTTAATTGCTTTATCAATGCACTTAGTTGTTCCGTGATCTATTGCAACTCACTTTTTAAACTAGCTTCCAAACACTCTACACTCTTGTGCCTAAGCACCTACTATTCAATACCCTTCTGGTCCACTCCTTGATAAGATATCTAGTGTGAAGATACCCTCTCACACACACTTTATTCCACTATTATATCGCTTTTACTCAACTTTAAGTATGGAAGTATAGAATAATATTCAAATTATTCATTTCCCAATTGTTGAAAGAGTGTGTGGATGGGAGACATAGAGTAATTGAGGTTGGACTAAGGGTTGATTTATATTCAAGTTATGTTGAAATAGTCATTTTGCTCACCTCTAAGGCTCCAATATTGCAAGTTGCAATAATGGGTGGGTGGATCATAGTATCTATCCTTGGAAAATTTAGTATAAAATGGTATTTTAAGGGTTGTTTTGTAGTATAAATATCAATGGGGTCCACTTCCAATTTGGGTCGGGTAGAAATAGGTTCTCCTAAGTGAGATGAAGAAATTGATATATTGTATGTTCTAAACGGATAATGGGTAAATGAGAAATTTATTCTCAAAATAGAACCATTTGAATTGAAATTACCAAAGTAGACCCATTCCGCCGAAGGTTTTCCAACTTGGCCACGTACGTACGAAAAGCTACTCCACCTTGAGGTAGAGTAATTCCACCTCTCGATACAATTGTGAGACACAATCAAATAGGCCAGCACTCCACCTTACGATGGAGTCTTAGGTCATTCCACCAAAAGTTGGAAGTAATTCCACCTTATGATGGAACTAATTTCCACCTTTCGGTGGAAATGTGTACTATTTTACTTCTTGGTTTGATTAAGAAGTGAAAACTTCTCGGTCGATACCAAGAAGTGAATTTTCACTTTCGGGTGTACCCTCTAGGTGTCACTTTTCGGTGTACCGTTCTAGAACGTATTAATTCTAATATGTAGAAATTAATTTCAAATTACTTATAAATTTAATTTTAAGAAGTAAATTTGAAACTGTTGTGTTAATTTTCAGATTAAATTTATCCATTATGAAGGTTACAAGTTGATTTTAAATGAGAATTAATGTCATTATTAATTGCTATCTGTGGTTGAGCAGATGATTTTACAAAAAAAAAAAAAAAAATCTTTATAGAAAATTTGTTTCTTAAAAGCTCTTGTATTCCTTCTCTAAGTTCATGAATTTTGGTCCTGGTTGGGTGGTAAAAAGTCTAGAGGGAAGGGGGGTGAATAGACTTTTAAAAATTTTCACACTTTATAAGATTAGCTCTAAGTGAATTAGACTTTGTAAAAAATGAATAATATTTAGTACTTGATGAATAGAATCTAACTTAGAGTACATAGTGGAGGAAATGTATGTAAAGTGTAGTGTTCAAAAAATAGATGATTGAGAATAATAAATGGCATGCAATACGTGAAAGTAGTAAATAAAATAGAGAGCAAGAATTTTGATAGTGGTTCAAAGGTGATGCAATCCTTCTACTCCACTCTATTCCTATCTCCAAGAGAAGCTCACTATATCAATCACCCAGACATAAGATACAATATAAGATTTAGTGCTTTGATTACAAAGCCAGCACTAATCTTAATCATTCACAACTTCAAGTTTAGTGTCTTGATCACCAAGCTAGCACTAATATTCAAATCCCTCAAATTAAGTGTTTTGATCACAAAGCAAACACTTATATATGATTTTATAACTCCGTGTTACTTTCAAATAAGACTTAGTACTTTGATCATAAAGCCAATATTAATCTTATAATTTCACAATCTTCGTGTTATTCTCATCTATCTACACTCAGTAAAGATATGTGATACAAGAAAAATGGATTTTTTTTTTCTCCAACTCTTAGAGACTTCAAGAAGGATTAGTTTCTTTTATACTGGATATTTCTATGAAGAATGAGTTTTTTTAACTTGAAGATTTTGCATTGCATTTGCTTGCTTCTCGTCAATCTTCCATATGATCTCTTATATCTCATCTTCAAGTCTTCATGCCCTTTTTATAGATGATCAAATATATCCGTGGGAATGAGACAGTTTTAATTTTGAATCCTTGGTTGTTGTTACCTGATTTGATATGTTAAAAATTTGATATTCACTTTCGACCGTTTACAGTAGTGATTTTTGCGTGTTGATTTGATGTATTGAAAATTTCTCCATGCTATTTGGCCTGTGAATCAGACATTATTGACTTTTTAAAAAAATTTTCAAATTTGGCATGTATCATTTTTGGAATTTGCATAGAAATTTGAATTTTAATGCATTAGTGATTTTTGCATGTAGTGATCATCTTCTACAATTTCTATTCTTCAATCTGTAATACAATCTTTGTCTTTAATCACTTATGCTGCCATTTGTGTTCTTAGTGACTTGTGCTCTTAATATTTAAATTGATCTTCAATTCAATTGATCTCCAACTTGAACTCTTATTTATTCTCCAATTGATCTCAATCGTGTGATCTCTTATTTTAAATGTTCTCCAAATTTATCTCTTCTCTTAATTGTGCTCCAATTTGATTTCTTCTAGCACCTTGGGTGGTAGCAAATAAACTTTCAAGCAAAGTGTGAGAATTACACGACTCGAATTTGTTAACCCCAACCTTTCATTATTGTGCTTCTTTTTTGGAATTATTTTTTTATAATATTCCAACAAGGTGAAAACCTTATTTTCTTGTGATAAAAATGTCTTCACTCATATTATTGATGAATAACAATGGAGAAGGTAATGTTTCTAATAATAATCCTAGATATGGCAACGAGGTTGCACATTCCAATACCTTGGTGAACCTTGGTTTGTAGACCGGTAGTGGCATCCAATGGTGTATCCCTATGGTACAGGTACTAATGTCGGTACCAAGTAGATTAGTAGAAAAATCATAGAAGTTCAATGGATCAAACTTTAAGAGGTGACAACAAAAGATGTTGTTCTACCTCACGACTCTCAACTTGGTAAGGTTCTTGACCAAGAAGATTCTTGAGTTGAAGGAATAACAAGTATATCATGATACATGATACACTATATGATGTATACAACAAGTATGTCATAGCTAAAGAGATTTGGGAGTCTTTGGACTATAAGTACTAGAGTGAGAATGCCGATGCAAAGATGTTGTTGGTCGAGCCCTTGACTTCAAAATAGTGGATTCCAAGACCATGCTAAGTCAAGTTTTAGACATTCAGTTGATCTTTAACAAGATCTTTGACGAAGGCATGGGAGCGAGTGGAAGCCTTTCAAGTGATATCTATAATCAACTTGCTACCTCCAGGTTGTAAAGACTTCAAGAACTACCTTAAGCAAAAGTAAAAGGAGATGAACCTAGAGCAATTGATCCTCTAGCTCAGGATTGAGGATAACAACCAGAAGAACATCACATACTCCATTTTTGGTCACCTTATACAACAATAAAAATGGGAAATTTCATTTTGGGTTTTGGGGCATTGATGGTGATAGTTCTTTATATGGTCAGTGATGTGTGTGTACTATGGATGTGGTACGTCTATGTTATGATAAAATGAAGAGTCTACAACTCTCTGAGTTTCGGTCTCAAAGGAGAGACGTGGAGGTAAGTCTATGCTATTGCTTTCAATCGAATGAATGTGTAATGAGACGTGTGTGGGTGGTAAATGTGGTGAATGGCATATGTGAAGTGTAAGTGAACAAAAGGTAACTAAAATCAAATGATAATAAGAAATAAAGAAAACAAGGGATTGAATTGTGTTTGGCTATGTTGCTTCCTCGTGTGTCTCAAGTAGTTGTCTAATGATGCAATGGTGTTGGCTATTCAAGAGTGTGTCATCTTAGTCCTTTTCCACCTTTGTGTACTAGGGTTTCTTAGGATTAGGAGTGCCTTTTAGCAACCAAAAGCCTAAGAGACATTTTATCAAACACCTTAACTACACACTTTCCTACTATTCCTAATCATGGAATTCCATAGGATCTAAGATTGCAAAAAGCTTCAACTCAACTCAAATCAATACCATGATAGAGTCAATATCTCAACCTCTCAATAGATTGGCCAAATCTATGCAAGATCTAATCAAAACAACAATCAATAGACAATAATAGATTTTTCCAACATCAAAGCAATCAAATCCACAATAAGAAATAAGATCTTCACACTAGCAACATAGATTCACACAATCCAAGCCCTACATTGAACTAGCCACACATAATCAAGAATTCAAGATCATAAACTAATTCAATCGAAAACAAGATATGTAAAATAGAAATTAAATAAGATTCAAATAGAGATCACCTAGTAAATGAAATGTAATCTTCAATCCAAGCTTCAAGTTTTCGTTTACAAGGAGAAAATGTAAAACCTACTCTAAGAATGGAAAAGATTTCTAAAAGTGGTCTTCCTCCTTTCCAAAAAGGTCTCCTCTGAAATATTCTATCAAGCCTCCTTATATAGTCTCTCCCAAAATTGCCCTAGAAATAATTCCTCCACAATGTCTTGTTCACGCAGCCTTAACGTGTGACTGGTCGCGTGGACGGCTACTGGAAAGCCTTCACGTGACCTACACGCGTGAATGCCTCATCTTAGGTCCTCCGGGGCTCCTGTCTTGCTTGGTTGCTCACTTCACTCGTTCCTCGTTCCTAACAGCTCCTAGGACCTATGAAATGTCTCAAAATGCAACAAAGGTAGCTTTGGGTGTAGTTAACGAATTAAAGCACATAATATCGCAAGATTAATCACATAAGGATGCTAACAATGCTATAAATTACCCTTATTTGTAACCAATATATATGTATCTTGGAAGCTTATCAAGTTTCCACACTTTACTTCTTGCTTTCCCTCAAGCAAGATAATTCATTTCTAAGCTCATAAGTTTCCAAGATACTAAACTCAATTAATATGGAACTCTTTGTCAATCAAAATGTGAGTGTTAAGACTATCAAAGAGGGGGAAATCTTTTGTGTTATCTACCAAGAATGTTGGTCAGATGCCAATGCAACTCAAGGAATATTTTCGGGAAGTAAAAACCCTTTGTAGATAAACAATTAAAACAAGGGGAACACACTTCTCACACCACGCGCAAGCATGCAATCCCAATTTCGGATCCACCTCTCATTTAATTAGGGCCTCTAGTCGATCCCACCAGTGGGAACGATGTACACTAGTTAATCAACCCTTTCGTCCTAATGCCAAAGCCCAACGAGTAAAATAAGTGAGGGTAAGGATATGGACCACTCACCGCCAATGACTTGGGGCGGCCCCTCTTTCTTCTCACTTCCTAGGATAACACCATCGATCGACCCGACTTCATATGGAACTCCATGCTTTTTCGAAGCCAGTGCAATGGGTGCCCGACTCCAGGTATAGCTTTTGCTTTTCCGAAGACTATGGTTGAACACAACCCAGCGAGATGGCTTTCTTTAGTTTTTATCTCTAGGATTGGCCTTTTTGCCTTTTCAACTGTTTCTCCATACAATCCCTCATGCCTTTTTCTTTGGGATTAAGGGATTTTTCACTCTAAGCTCACTAATAGGCTTTCCTTTTTCCCCATGCCCTACCAAAATTTAGTTCAATTCCGGGCCTCGCTTAATTTATCTTTCTCAAATTAAAAAGTGCACAATCCCACTTCGAGAGATCCTTGACTAAGGTCCTACCTAAATAAGAGGTGAACATCATGCAAGCAGGCAAGAATATAAACTTATTTGGCTCTAAACACTCTCATTGGTGCGAAAAGTAACTTCCACAAAGATATTTCAAGAATAAAATTTTTTAGCATATATTCAAAATTCTCCCTAGATAGCACAAACAATAACTCGCTCTTCAATTTTGCAAACACACCCGCTTATCATGCCCAAGAGACCAACTTAAGCAAATAGACATTAAGCACAAAGTGCGTCCTTTCCACACTTTAAATGGAACATCGTCCTCGATGTTACCTCGGACTCACGGGAAAAAGGAAAATGGGTTTAAATAATCATTGCAAATAAAAATCTCTTTCCACACTTTGGAAGTTGCTCTGGGGTATAGGGTATAATAAAATTTAACCTTAGTGATTAAAATAACATGGTAAGCTCATAAAATACACAAAGTTGTATAAACAATTTCCACACATTGAATTTTGAAAACAGGGCATAAAATAGAAAAGAGATAAGAGGTTAAACCAAGTATGCATCCCCTTTTCCTTCCACCATCGGTCGGACGGCCTCCGTTATCAAAGCTATATGCTCAAAGGTTAATAACAAGAAATATAATAGCAATTAGGAAGGCTATTCAATTATTATAGACTTGATAGGCTGTCATAAACATAATAAAGCAAAATAAGTGCAAACTAGATAAACACATAAAACTCATAGAAATAACTATTTCTAATCTAAAAACATAATAAGTCTCAATCAAGGTTATATCCTTGATTTATGTCCCTCTTTTTGTATGCTAATAAATGTATACATTTTGCTTTAAATGTTGTACACTTCAATGTTATTAGACAAAAATGTCCCTACTACATTTTTGTTATACAAAACTACCCTTACACCGTTAATTTTAACTCCATCATTATTACCATACACCTATATCTATCTTATCTTTTTCCTATTCTTTAATTATCATTTTATTAAAATCATTATATAATTAATTTAATGGTTGATTATATTTTAATTAAATTTCTATTAATGGTAAATCATATATGTGTGTATAAAACACATATATTATTTGTGTATATATATAATTCGAATTATAAATTTTAATTATTTATATTTATTAATGTTTTAATATTGGGCATGAGTTTTCGCGCATCGCGCGTACAAAATACTAGTAAAGAAAATAAATGCGAAATAGTAAAATTATTCAAATAGTCTAACAATTATGAAATGCATGAAAGTAAAGCAAGTAATGTAAAAGCAATAAAAATAAACATAAAACAATTAAAAGAAAATAAAGGTAAATAAAGGGGGAACCCCACACATAGGGAACCTAATGCTTTCATGGGACATCATCATCGATCAATTCAAGTCAGGATTAATGTTCGGGGACTTCTCATTGTTTCTCGAACTGTCGGGGTGTGGAATCTAACATCACTGGTCACCGAAGGATGGAGGGTGGAACTACCTAGCAAATTGAGCTTGTAGCTCCTGAATCATCCGGACATTCTCTTCAACTGCTCTCCAAGTGCGGATAATCTCTTCATTCTGGCTCGTATAAAGCGATATAAATTGCTCCTCCTGCCTATCCTGGCATGCATACAGTGACGTGTATTGCTCTTCTTGCCTCAAACTGTGGGAACGCATATAAGCCATCTGCTCTTCATGGAGTTGCCTGTGGAAAGCCTGAGTAAACTCCCACCCCATCATAGTTGGCCCTCCATGTTGTGCACTAGGTTCTCCTAATCTCCCCGCTCCTGTACATTTGGTTCATCCTGCTCCTGCGTTTCCTCATCATCTTCTTCATTAGTACTACCTTCAACTCCCTCAGCTGGTGCATTATCACCTCCCCATTTGATATACATGGCCTGGAACTCACGAACCGCGAAAGCTACCATGGAACCCTCATTCTTTTCTCGCTCCAAATGATTACCAATGCCCAATCCCTGGCACAATCTGATTACCAAAGGTCCTACGAATACAACCTGTACCTTTTGCCTTGTTTGGGATTGAAGCCATTTCTTTACTTGAGTGTCCATGTTGACATTTACTCGGTTCTCCATTCTCCACATATAAAATAGATCCTGCCGATAGGCCTTGTTCCGGTTTGTCTTTCTTCCTGAAAGATTCACGGTTAATGCTAATCTAATAGCCTTCAGGTAGTTGGTTGTGATGTATTTGGCCTTCAAGTTGCACGAGTGATATGGTCGGCCATTTGTGATCTGAACCCAATAATTCGTGGCATCCCTGTCAGTGTCAAAATCATATTTGAAATAATTAAAGTAACGCATGGATACCTCGGCCTGGTTATGAAATCCCAAAGCTACCGCGATGTCGTTAACAGATAAATGATATCGCTGGACAAAGAGTGAAAACTTTATCGATTGCCTCGCATTGTTGATCTCACGCCTAATATCAAGTGTGGCTATAAACTCGTAAGTGATGGGGGAATACGTCGGACCCCTCCATACAAAAAGTCGTCCCAACTGAGGATGTTGTAGCAACCGATAAACTTCCTCTTCACATCCAAACTCTCGCAGCATATTTGGTTCAAAAAATCTTCCTTCGCTTAGACGTTTCCCTCGGTAAACATCCACTAATGCTCTTTCTACCGGTGACAAATTCTGGAAGGGTCTTGTACCCAATTCTTCTGGAATGGCACGTTGTGGAACATTCTCCGGTTGTTGACGTCGAGAGGGTTGTACTCTTGTTCGTTGTCGACTAGATCCAGCGTCATCATGTCTACTCTTCTTTGCNGGACTCTGGTGACGCCATGACATCTCCTCTCTGTTATCGCCGGTGACGCCGTGAACAGAGTGACGCTGTGCGCCGGTGACACCGTGACGTGGTGGAAGCTTTAGCTAGCATATTCTTCTTCGTAGAAGACCCGAAGTTTACCCCGAAACCGAACCGAACCCGACTAAACCGAAATACTAAAAACCGATTGGATTAATTAGATTTAATAATGAAATTGGGTTTCAAAATTTCAAACCGAAAACCGAACGGTTTCATGGTTTGCACACCCGAACCGAATCGAACCGAACCGCCCGACGCACACCCCTAGGGTGAGTAATGATCGAGTGGTGATAAGGTCGGATTTGGCTACAACCCCAGCTCTCCCTCACATGTATTAGCGACCAAACCCACAAACCCTTCAACTAGTGGTCTAAACTCTATGTTCATTAAAGGTCAAATTTTGCTGCCTAAGCCTGTGAAAGTTGTTGACAAAGGCAAGGTACCACAAATGACCAGTCAATCGAAAGGTAATACTACTCGAAAGGTTGTGGAACTTCCGAGAGGTAAGACATCAAAAATTACCCCCAGTACTACATAGAATCGACCTAGTACAAGTAGACCAAATGGTCAACACGCGAATGGTCAACCTAAGAGGAATAACCACTAGAGAGGAAAGCTAAAGAACAACCTAACCATTCAAGAAGGATACCGAATCGTCAAGTGAAGCATGGATCGAATCGTTATCCGAATAGTTAGAACAACAGGTTCAATAAGCCTCAGAGGTCATCTAGAAGACTAATGAAAGGCGCTGGAAGGTTATTCCCTTCTTATGAGGACTGGTTTATGGCCCATGAAACGATGTCAAAAGTGCAATTTGAGTAGTTTCATAGACACAAGCAAATGTTCTATTCTAGTGTGCATAGCTATGTGCATAAATCCAAATTTCAAAAACAATATGCACCTAAAAAGTCCTAAAATTACCAAAATAACCCTTATGATTACAATGTCGTTAACGGCTACATTGGACTGAGACTTGGTCTAACGAGCTCAAGATACAAGTAGATGCCAAAACTAACTAACAATGAAGGACCCAAGAAGGTATGAGTACCTAAATCAAACTAATCTTTGATTTTAGGTCAATAGGGTCGTTTGGTACGTGGACAGTGGATGCTCAAGGCATATGACTGGTGAAAGGTCAAATATGAGCAACTTCCGAACAGTTAGTGGTCCTAAGGTGATTTTTGGTAGTGAGACAAGTGGACAAACCAAGGGGATTGGTAATGTCTCAAGAAACGGGTTGCCTATTAAGGGCATATCTTTTGTAGAAGGGTTGAAGTTCAACCTTCTAAGCACTAGTCAATTTTGTGATAAAGGTTATAAGGAGGAATTCTCCAAGGATAAGTGTTGCATAATCAATGAGGAGAATAGCGAAGTCGTTCTTTTCCCAATGAGGTGAAAGAACATGTATGTGGTTGATTGAGATTCAAATAGACCGAATGTTTTCCTGGTAGCAGCGAGAGGTAACTCAGACGTTAGTTGGGAATGACACAACAAGCTCAACCATCTCAACTTTAAGGCAATCAATAAGCTAGCCAGAGGAGAATTGGTAGAGGGACTACCAAATATGACTTACAATAAAGATAGGGTTTGTGAAGCTTATCAAATCTTTATTTAAGTCTAAATTCTAGGACCCTTGAGTCTTCTTCACATTGATTTATTCGGACCGGTTTATCCAGTAAGCATAAGTGGCAGAAAGTATACTTTAGTGGTAGTAGATGACTACACTATATATACTTAGGTGGAGAAAATATAAGGTGGGTCGCGTAATGGATGTAACCCTCCCCGGCCCATTGCCATCCCTTCTTCGGAATTGGGCTCAAGGAATACATGCATGTTGTATTTCAACCCAACGACAAAATTGGTAACAACTCTAGCAATTATGCGCACGAATAAGCGTTACATACAAATATATAATAGGAGAAAAAACCAATCTACCCAAATTAGTAGCAACCATCCCACACAATTCAAACTACACCCCACCAATCACAACCATAGAATGATGAAATGCATCGCAATTACTCCATAGATGCACCACAGGTGACAGCCAAGGTCTCTGCGCGTCTCCATACATGTTAGAGTACTTGTGGTGCATTTGTGGAATAATTGCGATACATCTCCCAGTTCGGCATGCTGGAGTAGTGCAGTGCATTGGTGGAGTAATTGTGATGCGTTCTTCAGTTCAACTTGAGGGAGTAGTGTGATGCATTTGTGGTATAGTTTTGATGCATTAGGCCAGGCTTGCTGAAGTAGTGCAATGCATTCCCCCATTTCGCACGTTCACACGTTAAGGGTAGTTCGCACGTTCACGCGTTAAGGGTAGTTCGCACTATAACGGGACCCGATATATATATATATATATATA
>CM008339.1:31472971-31483780 GCA_002525835.2 Ipomoea batatas
ATTTTTGCCCTTGGCTGTGTGCTGTTTTTCTTTCTGGACCAGTTTTGGAAAAAAAATGCGAAAACCATACTTATACTACTCCGATCATTATAAAATTTTATATGTAGGTTCTACACTTATAGAACTACATGTCCAAAAAAAATAGGATCAAAATACCTTACCAATTTTTCCCAATAAATCTCGGAAGTTACTGCCAGAGACTACCTTTATTTCTTTTCACTATTTTCACAAGTATAAGCCTATATAGGCATAAATACAACATATACATGCATAAATTAGCTATGAACATGCATACAAAAATTACTAAACATTAAAGTGTAGTTTCTTTGAGCCAACTTGTAGATCTATAACATAGCACATAATTTTCATGTAAAAATTCCTAATCATATAATTTCCTAGCAATTGTCTACCTTCAAGTGATTGAGCCAACTTAAGGGATTCCTTACCTCAATGGAAGATTTCTAAAGCCGAAGAAGTGCTAGATCTTTCCTTGAATTCAAAGTCCCTAAAAACATCACCACAATAACAATATTTTTCATGCACTAAACATTAACACTTAAGTTCTAGATATGAATAAATCCAACCAAGTCTATGGTCTTACCTACACTTAATCCCTTGGGTTGGAAAAATACTTTGGAGCTCCTTGATCACAAAGGAAGACCAACTAAATTTCCTCTTCTTCTTCCTAAGTGTGTCTCACGAAAATGGAGTGGGAGAGTGAGAGAGAGATGAGTGTGATTAGTGTAGATATTGTTCTTGAAGATCAAGCAACAAGTGCAATGCCTCCATACCTCATTAATGCCACATTAAATGATCAATCTTAGTCTAGATTTGTCTCCATACCTCATTAATGCCACATTAAATGCCCAATCTTAGTCTAGATTTACTTGCCACATGTCAACACCCCATGGAGTCCTTAGAAGATCTCAAATCTAATTGGCCAGTTTATGCTTAAATCAGATGAATGTTCGGGGGATTATAACTTAATTCGGGAAAATTCTAATACCAAAATTATCGTAAAAATATTCCCGTCGCAAATCACCAAGTTTGGGAATTTTTCGGTATCCCGCTAGATTTAGGTACAGAGTCCATAACAATTTATCCCTTACAGTCCATTTGAAATTTTTCTTGAACTAACTAGAAATTCAGGCTTAATCGTATGATACTTAATAATCCAAATTCTAGAAAATTCGAGCTGAATCTATATCCTTAAAATTTTCTCGGTTCGTGACCGGTACGTAGTTCGCAGCTTATCGATAACTAATCCAAAAAAAAATAATTATTTCGAGCACCGAACAGTCTTCTCTTAAATGTCATAGCTTAAAAAAAATTTTATATCGATATTCTCGAATCTTAACTTTGTCGGAAAAACCGAGGGGTTACAGTATGGGGCTATAAGTAGATTCTCAATTCCAGCCTCTTCACAAAATTTATCAAATTCACTTGAGTGTACTCCTTGCCATTATTTGACCTCAAAATTTGAATTTTATAGCCCCTTTGGTTCTCAATCCAATTCTTGAATTTGAAGAATATAATACACCTGCAACTTCTGACTTGAACCTAAGAAAATAGATCCAACACATCCTTGTGAAATTATCAATGAAAGCAGCATAGTATTTGTTCCCATTGAGTGAAGGCATTCTATATGGTCCAGCAATATCTGTATGGATGAGTTGCAGCTTCTCGGTAGCTCTCTAGGGTCCTTTTTTGAAAGGAAGTCTGGCTTGTTTTCCAAATTGACAAGCTTGACAACTTGGTAGATCCGACTCAATGTGAGGTAAGCTATGAACCAACTTCCTTTTTTGCATATTCAAAATTGCTGCATGATGAAAATGACCTAGTCTTTTTATGCCAAGTCTGTGTGTTGTCTTTGTGCATTTTTTTTGGTGGACCATGGTTCACACAATAACTATTGATGTTTTCTAATATTTATCTTGAGTGTTTTCGATCTAATATTTACTACATGTGAGTGCATGTAAGTGAACGCATTAATTTATTTATATATAATAGTAAATGCCTTTGAACACTTTTTATAATAAAATTAACGCTAGTGTTGATATGGTAGTTTCATTTTTCTACATTTAAAGTTAAGATTGGTTCATAGTTTAATTTGTTAAGTTTGTTCTCACTTGATTTAATATATACATGCCTGCTTAGTAGTATACAGTACTATTGTTAAAATTACATTCTTGTAATCTAGGTTTTAAATAACATTTATTTTAATAAAAGTATTTTAAAGTGATAATGTTAAGTTATTCTTAAGCACCAAGTAATTGCAACTAAAACTACTTTATATTATTGAAAAAGGATTTACAACTTATATTCTGCCTCGTATTATTCGTACACGGACCTCTCATAGACATCTATACTCCCTATAACCATTCGAACATTATATTATATTGTCCATCTCCACTCAACTATGGACGTAGAATTGAGGAACTACAAATAGCAATGAACAATTGAGGGACTACAAATATATTTTTAGAATTATATATATATTTGATGGTATAACTTGTTGAATGTTGATTGATGAGTATATCAATATATTACTTAATATATTATACCAATATTTTGTTAGAATAATATAAATTATATAGAAATAAATTACGAATTTAATTATTAAATTTATGTGAAATTATAGTAATATTTATTTATTTATTTTGATAATGTAATTATATAATTTTTTTTAACATTAAGAATTTATACGTATTTTTAATACGGAGTAACATTTATGTTAATAATAAAGTATCTGAATTATAAATAATTTTAAACTGATAATATTACCTACCTTAAGCCCGCACCAAGTAATTAAAAATAAAAAAACCCTAGTCATTATTGAACAAGGATTCACACCGAGTCACCGACTTATATTCCCACTACGTACTCCCCGATCACATCTGTTTTTTTTTTTTTTTGGGTGGGACCGATCACATCTGTATATATATATAGATATAAGGTTTATGTACTATCATTTCTTGACTTTCGTATTACCGTTCAGTCGCTCACAACTATATATAGTGTACTCCCTAAGCTCCCTATCACCATTAATTGATTATATTGGGCATAGATCAGATCAGATCACCGTATAGAATCTTCTGCATATTGGGCATGGAAGAATTGGGTTTGCTCAGCGATCCCAAGATTGCCGCACCGCCCTGCGGGAAACTGAAGATCATTCTCAAGTTGAAGAAAAAGGAAGACAAAGTAGTTCCTGGCCCTGCGGTGGTTCCTCCAAGTGCAACGTCAACCTCATCGTCATTAGAGAATTCAATGAAACTGAAGTCGAAGAAGAAGATTGAAGAAATACTACTTCCTGGCCCTGCGCTGCTTTCATCCTCATCAGAGAATAATTCAATGAAACTAAAGTTGGAATCCACGAAGAGGAAGTTGGAGCAAAGGTATGGTAAAGAAGCGGAGAAGAAAGCCAAGAAGAAGATACAACGCATTGATGATTTTCCAAATCCCAAGAATCATGCAGGCAGGAGTAGTAAGGAGGTGAAAGCTCTCGCTCTCGATTAGGATGACGTCCGAGAAAGGGTGCTTGCAAAATTGAAGAAACTTAAGAAGAAAAATCAAAATCTGACACCAAAGTACGCTTTATATTCAAAAAAAACCTACATATGATCGATCCATTCATGTGGCCCAAGAACTACGTGCGGCTTGATCCCAGACAAAATCTATCTGGAGTACGTAGGCAGCCTTCAATTCGCTAGAAGGTTCAGCTGCGATTATGTATAAAACTTTATTGTTTCATCTTGTTCCACTGTAATCTTTTCGTAATACTTAGTGTATTTGCAAGGCCGGTCCTGAGCAAGTGCAGGCTGGGCAACCATCCAAGGCCCATGCTTGAAGGTGCCCATATATATATATATGTATATATATCCCTCATTTGTAATTTCATTCAATTTATTTATTTTTAATTTTATCATTTTACACAAAGTGAAAGCATTTGTACAAAAGTTATTGGGGATTAGGGAGTAGTAACCCTAAGACTTAAATTACCTAGTTAGTGTTTAACCTTAATTTTAATGGGTTGACCCATTAATTAAGGACCCAATACGTATATGAATTTTTATAAATTTTGTATTTTCATAAGTCTCACTTTTTATTTTATTCAAATTTAATATTCTCATTTTATACAAATCCAAAGTATTGTCGGTTGTATCTTGTAAGTTGCTATTCTTTTTTTTTTTTCTTCTTCTTCTCTGCCGTTATTTCTCTCTGCAATTCTGCACACTGCACACATGCAACATAGTACACCTTTAGCAATAAATCTATAATCCGAGTAAAGTAAATATGTAATATTTATTGGGATAATGGATTATGTGAATCTGTGATTTCTGTCATTCTAAAATATATAAAATTTTTAAAAAAATAATTATATATATAATTACCCTGAACTATTGAGTACGGTGTAATCCATTCTATTAATCTGGATAGAAAGCGAAAGAAGCAAAAGAACAACAAATATGTTGCTGTTGAAATTTGTGTTACAATTGAACTTACATAAACAAAAATTAATGTGCTTTTTTTCCTCTCTTATGCATAAGTTTTTAAATTTGTTTTATATAAAGCTTGAAATCTTCAATGTCAAAAGAAACATTGCATGATTTGGTGATTTTTTGCATTGAGAAGGATATGCTAGAGAATGTTAATTTTGGTGCAATTTTGGATTATTTTGTTTCGAGTAAAGCACGTAGAAATTTTTTGTCATGTTTATTTTTGTATTTAAAAATTTGTTTAAAATTTTATAATTATATTTCATGTTACTTGATATTATTATTTTTTAGTATTACTAAATGTTAATTTTTTTTTAAATAGGGGCCTTTTTTTTTTAATTTCATCAAAGGTATATAAAATATTTGAACCGGCCCTATACGTGCTTTTCATAAATTTTTGTATTTTCATAAGTCTCATTTCTAATTTGATTCAATTTATTCAAATCTAAATTTCTCATTTTACACAAATCAAAAGCATTTGTACAAAAGTCTGTGAGGATGAGGGAGTAGGTCACCATAAGACTGAAAATAACGAGTTACTGTTTAACCTAATGTGAACGGGTTGACCGGGTAAGGGCCCATGTTTATGATTTTTTTATATAAATTTTGTATTTTCATAAGTCTCATTTTTTATTTTATTCAAATTTAATTTTCTCATTTTACACAAATCCAAATCATTGTCGATCAGTTGTAACTTGTAAGTTGGTATTTTTTTATGTCGTTATTTCTTTCCAATTGTGTGCACACAGGCAACATACTACACCTATAGGGTCATAAATCTATAATCCTCTAATAAGTAATGTAAATATGTAATGTTTATTTGGATAATGGATTCTGTGAATCTGTGATTCTAAAATATATATAATTTTTAAATCATAAATATATATATATATATAATTACCCTGTATTATTGAGTACTGTGTAAACCATTCTGTTAATCCTGATAGAAAGTGAAAGAAGCAAAAGAACAAAAAGAAATTAAGGTGTTTTTCTTCTTCTCTTATACACAGCTTTTGAAATTTGTTTTATATAAAGCTTGAAATCTTAAGTGTCACAGAAAAAATTGAATGGTTTGGCAATTTTGTGCATTGAGAAAGATATGCTAGAAAGTTAATCTTGATGCAATTTTGTATTATTTTGCATCGTGCGTACAAATTTTTTGTCATGTTTATTTTTGTATTTAAAATTTTGTTGAAAATTTTCTAATTGTATTTCATGTTATTTGATATTATCATTCTTTATTATTATTAAATTTTAATTTTAATTTTTCAAATAGGGGTCTTTTTTAATTTTGCCTAGGGTCTATAAAATATTTGAAGGGGTTCTATATGTGCTTTTCATAAATTTTTCTATTTTCATAATTCTCATTTCTAATTTCATTTAATTTTTTCAAATTAAAATTTTCCATTTTGCACAAATCAAAAGCATTTGTACAAAAGTATGTGGGGATTAGAGAGTAGTGTTTAACCTTAATGTTAATGGATTTACCTATTAAGGACCCAATACGTATTTGGTTTTTATAAATTTTTATATTTTCACAAGCCTCATTTTTTATTTTATTTTATTCAAATTTAATTTTGTCAGTTTACAGAAATCGAAAGCATTATATTATAGATACCTTCTTCTGTGTTCGAACTAGATCAACCAGTATAGCAGAGTACAGCCTTCAATGATTCATTTTTTCAGTATCTACATAGGGAATGCTAGTATTTCAGGGCATTATTAGGAGAGAGTTGTGATTTGGGAAAAAAATTGATGAGTTTAAACTAATGTGTTTTAAAATTGAATGGTGATTTTTTTTCTTAAATTAAGTGCCTATACTTAAAGGTTGAAATTGGTTCATAATTAATGTTGTCTTTGTGCATTTTTCTTGGTGGACCACAGTTCACACAATAACTATTGATGTTTTCTAATATTTTTCTTGAGTGTTTTCGATCTAATATATATTTACTACATGTGAATGCATGTCAGTGAATGCATTAATTTATTTATATATAGTAGTGAATGCCTATTAACACTTTTTGTACTTAAATTAACGCTAGTGTTGATATGGTAGTTTCATCTTTCTACATTTATAGTTGAGATTGGTGCATATATAGTTTAATTTGTTAAGTTTGTTCTCTTTTGATTCAATATATACCTGTCTGCTAGTAGTAACAGTACTATTGTTAAAATTATATTTTTGGGATCTAGGTTCAAGTAACATTTATATTAATAGAAGAATTTATTCGTAAGCACCAAGTAATTAAAACTAAATCTACTTTATATTATTGAAAAAAGATTCACAACTTATAATCTGTCTCATTTCTCACGTGCTCGTATACCGATCTCTCACAAACATCTATGCTCCCTATAACCACTCGAACGTTATATTATAGGTAGAATTGAGGGACTACAAATAGCAAGGAACAACTGCGGGTATCCCCCTTCTTAATGATATAAAAAAAAATAGCAAGGAACAATTGAGAGACTACAAATATATTTTTTTGAATTATATATTTGATGGTATAACTTGTTGAATGTTGATTGATGAGGATATCAATATATTACACTAATATTTTATTAGAATAATATAAATTATATAGAAATAAATTAAGAATTTAATTATTAAATTTATGTGAAAGTATAGTAATTTTTATTTATTTATTTATTTTGATAATGCAATTATATAATTTTTTTTAACGTTAGGCATTTAATTTATATGTACAGTTGCGCAACGCGTTTTATTTAACTAGTTTTATAATAAAAGATAATGTTGATATGTTATGTTTCATTTTTTTTTTTTTACATTTAATGTTGAGTTTGGTTCATAGTTTTTTTTTAACTAGGTTTGTTCTCATCAGTTGATTCATCAATATATACGTATTCCATCTTTTTGTTTTTGGGTAGCCCCTCTTCTTTTGATAAAAAAAAAAAAATCAATATATACGTATTGTTGAAAATATATTTCCTGGAATCCTATATCAACTGGTGAAAAAAAAAAAAAGACGCATAACAAAAAAAGCATCATTTGTGAAGGGATGGAATTCGAGACAGACTCTCTCTCTGCAAAAGCTTCACCAACGGCGACCACCCGGTCACCGGAAGCTAGTTGTCTGGACAAGGTTTCCCACACTCCCAGTTGAGTATTTCAATGAGGATTTCTTACTAAAGATTGGCAAGTCTTACTAAAGATCAAAGTTGACAATACAACAAGTCTTGTATCCAAGGGTAAGTTTGCTCGAGTCTTGATATCTCGAAACCCCTGCTCTCAAAATTTACCCTTGAACAAAAGGTGTGGCCAATAACGTATGAGAGAATCCATTTGGTATGCTTCAATTGTGGTCTATATGGCCATAAGATAGACCAGTGTGGTAAGGGAGCTGCTGATGGATCTCGTAACCCTAAGGATTGTAACCCAGGCAAAGAGCAGGCGGCTTACCCAGGAATCAGCCCCCTGCTTACCAATTCAAGGATAATTATGGTGTCTCGTAAAAACAGGGGAGGTCAAGGAACGAAGCTGAGCAACCAGGGAGCTTTTTAGCTGGACAAGACTTTGCCTTGTTGGGTGACCCACCGGATGTTGCAAGAGTTTTTGTCAATTTGGCTGACCCTCGTGATGAAACAATCGAGGAATTGGATAAGCTGCCGGGTCCGAGTGATCCCATGGCACCTGGTCCTTTGCGCTCCTAAGCGCAGTGCGATTTGCGGTTTTGTTTTTGTTTATAAGCACGAACTGTGTTATATTGGCCTCGCAGGTCTTTCCAGAATCTATCCGAGAGGTATACACATGCTCACAATCCCGCCAGTTGCAATTTCTAACCTTCTATTAGATGATGTTGTTGGGCATCCCTTGTGGTGCAATATAGTCTATAGTAGCTAGCCCCTGTACGCGAACAATTGGGTATCCCCTTCCAATTCAAATAAAAAAATATTTCTTGGAATCTTTAATTTTTAATACGGAGTAACATTTATATTAATAATAAAATATCTGAATTATAAATAATTTTAAACTGATAATGTTAATTTACCTTAAGGTTTTACATAGTATCATTTCTCACTTTCGTACTACCGCTCACAACTATATATACTGTACTCCCTATAACCATTAATTGATTATATTGTCGATAGATGAGATGAGCGTAGCAGTCATCAGCGCAGCAATGGACGTAGAATCTTGTGCATATTTGGGCATGGAAGAATATCCCAAGATTGCCGCACCGCCCTGCGGGAAACTGAAGATCATTCTCAAGTTGAAGAAAAAGGAAGACAAAGTAGTTCCTGGCCCTGCGGTGGTTCCTCCAACTGCAACGTCAACCTCATCGTCATTAGAGAATTCAATGAAACTGAAGTCGAAGAAGAAGATTGAAGAAATACTACTTCCTGGCCCTGCGCTGGTTTCATCCTCATCACAGAATACTTCAATGAAACTGAAGTTGGAATCCACGAAGAGGAAGTTGGAGCAAACGTATGGTGAAGAAGCGGAGAAGAAAGCCAAGAAGAAGATACAATGCATTGATGATTTTCCAAATCCCAAGAATCATACCGGCAAGAGTAGTAAGGAGGTGAAAGCTCTAGCTCTCGACCAGGGTGACGTCCGAGAAAGGGTGCTTGCAAAATTGAAGAAGCTCAAGAAGAAAAATCAAAACCTGACACCAAAGTACACTTTACATTCAAAAAAAACCTACATATGATCGATCCATCCATGTGCCCCAAGAACTACGTGCGGCTTGATCCCAGACAAAATCTATCTGGAGTACGTAGGCAGCCTTCAATTCGTTAGAAGGTTCAGCTGCGATTATGTATTAAACTTTATTGTTTCATTATATTTTCTTCCACTGTAATCTCTTCGTAATACTTAGTTTATGTGCAAGGCCGGTCCTGAGCAAGTGTAGGCTGGGCAACCATCCAAGACCCATGCTTGAAGGTGCCAAATTATATATATATATATATATATATATAACCCTCAGATCTTATTTCATTCAATTTCAATTTTGTCATTTTACACAAACTAAAAGCATTTGTATAAAAGTTTTTGGGGATTAGGGAGTAGTAACCCTAAGACTTAAAATACCTAGTTAGTGTTTAACCTTAAGTTTATTGGGTCAACCCATTAATTAACGACCCAATATGTTTATGATTTTTTTATAAATTTTGTATTTTCATATGGCTCATTTTTTAATTTATTAAAATTTAATTTTTTCATTTTACATAAATGCAAAGCATTGTCGGTTGTAACTTGTAAGTTGGTATATTTTTTTTGTTCTCTGTCGGTATTTCTCACTACAATGCTGCATACTGCACACACACAAAATAGTACGCCTTTAGATGTAATGTTTATTTGGATAATGAATTATGTGAATCTGTGATTTCCGTAATTCTAAAAAAAATATAATTTTACACACAAAAAGCCTAAGCTTATATGCTTCGAACCATGACATTGTTGCATGGTTCTGATACCAAATTGAAGCATGTGCTCCATCTCAACTAAAAGTCTAAGCTTATAGTTGGACTGCACATATATATTTATATATTATATGCTCAACAACAAAAATTAAGGTGCTTTTCTTCCTCTCTTATGCATTGCTTTTTAAATTTGTTTTATATAAAGCTTGAAATGTTCAATGTCAGAAGAAACATTGCATGATTTGGCGATTTTGTGCAATGAGAAGGATATGCTATAGAATGTTAATTTTGGTGCAACTTTAGATTATTTTGCATCGAGTAAAGCACGTAAAAAAATTTTGTCATGTTTATTTTTGTATATAAAAATTTGTTGAAAATTTTCTAATCATATTTCATGTTATTTCACATTATTATTTTTTAGTATTACCAAATTTTAATTTTAATTTTAATGAGTTGACCCATTAATTAAGGACCCTATATGTTTATGAATTTTTATAAATTTTGTATTTTCATAAGTCTCACTTTTTATTTTATTCAAATTTAATTTTCTCATTTTATACAAATCCAAAGCATTGTCGGTTGTATCTTGTAATTTTCTATTCTTTTTTTTTTCTTCTCTGCAGTTATTTCTCTATGCAATTCTTCACACTGCACACATGCAACATAGTACACCTTTACAGCAATAAATCTATAATTCTCTAATGAGTAAAGTAAATATGTAATATTTCTTTGGATAATGGATTATGTGAATATGTGATTTCTGTCATTCTAAAATATATAAAATTTTTAAAAAATAATTATATATATAATTACCCTGAACTATTGAGTATGGTGTAAACCATTCTATTAATCCGGATAGAAAGCGAAAGAAGCAAATGAACATCTAATATGTAGCTGTTGAAATTTGTGTTACAATTGAACTTAC
>CM008339.1:31534728-31548465 GCA_002525835.2 Ipomoea batatas
TCCATCCCAAACTCTAGCTTGGGGAGCCCATCCTAAGCCCCTAGAACCCACAAGCACCCTCCCAGTCAATTCTTGTCGTTAACTCTAGCTTGGGGGTCCATCCTAAGCCCCTAGAACCCTTGCCCAAGAGGTCATTAGCGGAGGTAGGATTCACCCAAGCAGCCCGTCCCTATCGTTGACTCTGCACACAAGGGATCCATCTCAAAATTTCCGCCAACTTGGGGAGCTCATTCTCCAATTTAGGGATCCTAAGGGCCCAAACTCCAAGATGTTGATGGGAGTCGAATCCCCACCCTGCAACTGGAGTGGTGACTTTAGGTCAGGTGGTCTACCACTTGAGCTAGTCCTGCAGAACGCTAGCCTAGATATTCTTAGTTAGCCATACAAAGCACACAAAAATGGTTATCATTGAATAGCTTAGAAAGTGAAGCTTGAAGGAAGGTTTGTGCTACATTTAATACTTTGGTGGTTGATCATCTGCACTAGGAATATGCTCATTGCTGTTTGTAATAGAATGTTTTTATTGTTGTTTAGGAAGCTTTTGGCGCAATACGCACAATTAGATCTTTTGCACAAGAAGATTATGAGATATCACGGTATGCAAAGAAAGTGGACAATACTTTGAGTCTCGGACTTACTCGGGCGGTAAGTTCCTTAATATTAAACTCCACCCTCATCTACACTTGGCAATGGAAAATGTTATTTAAAAAAAAAAAAAAAAAAAAAAAACCAGGAAATTTTTTTCTATTGTAGTGAGTTGAGAGTTTGAGTCAAATCCATTGATGTTTTGTTGAGCAGAAAATAGTTGGTCTTTTCTATGGAAGCCTAAGTGCAGCAGCAACGCTACCTGCTATGATTGTAGTTCTTTACGGAGCTACTTTGAGAATTCATGGCTCAATCACATCCGGGGCTCTGACATCTTTCATTCTTTATAGCCTAACAGGTGAGAAACTCTTGGTTTGTTCTTCACCTCAATATGTGTAATGAATTTAACATGGTAAATACACCAAAAAGCATGATTAAATTCAATCTTTTGTTATTTATACATGATGCAACTTTCCTTTCCCCCTTTTGCAGTTCAATCTTCAGTGTCCGGGCTATCTGGATCATACACTGTGGCGATGAAAGCTGCAGGGGCAAGTAGGCGAGTTTTCCAGCTCTTGGATCGCGCCTCATCTATGCCAAAATTGGGAAACAAATGTCCTTTGGGGTGAGTTGTAGGGCTTCTGAAGCCAATTCTTGAGTGTTCTTTCCTCGTATACAAAGTTAGAAGCACTTGCAAAGTGAGTCTTGAAAACCAAATCCTTCCACACATGATGTTCAGTGGATTGTTGTATGTTGCAGAGACGAAGATGCAGATGTAGAATTAGACGATGTCTGGTTTGCCTATCCATCGCGTCCCAACCATATGGTCCTCAAGGTAATAACTAATAACCACTCCTCTTTAGGCATCATATCCTTGTTCTGGAAACAGATTTTGCTCACTGGAGTACAAACATTCTATGGATTTAGGGTATTACGCTGAAACTGCAACCCGGCTCAAAGGTTGCCCTGGTTGGTCCAAGTGGTGGTGGCAAGGTAATTTCTCACACCATTCAAAACTTGTGTTTCGCCACCATGCCTGTCTGTGTAGAGGATGCAACACATTTCTTTTGCTGCAGACTACCATAGCGAACTTGATTCAAAGGTTTTATGATCCTGTCAGAGGAAAGATCTTGCTGAATGGGGTTCCTTTGTTAGAAATCTCTAATCAACATTTACACCAAAAGGTAAAATTATGGTACTATGATCTTTTCGTGAAGAGTACTATGTCTGCTTTCTTCGAGTTTTCCACAAATGCTAGTTGGAAAGTGCAGGTGAGCATAGTGAGCCAGGAACCAGTTCTTTTCAATTGTTCCATTGAAGAGAATATTGCCTTTGGCATGGGTGGCAAAGCAAGCATGAGTGATATAGAAATTGCAGCTGTAAGTTTCAACACCAATTCATTCATTCATACTCTCCCGCAGATATACTCGTATACTTTTCACTTTTTTCTATGTTGAAAGCAGAAGATGGCAAATGCCCACGAGTTCATATCAAATTTTCCTGACAAATACCAAACGAGCGTGGGTGGACGTGGATTAAGGCTTTCTGGTGGTCAGAAACAGAGAATAGCAATTGCGAGAGCTCTACTCATGAATCCAAGGGCTCTACTTCTGGACGAGGCCACAAGCGCACTTGATGCTGAAAGCGAATTTCTTGTTCAGGTATATTCTCCACAAAGTACAGATTCATATGTTCTTGGAGATCCCCATTCTAATAATCTCGGAGTGGTTGCAGGATGCCATGGACTCTCTAATGGAAGGGAGGACAGTACTTGTGATAGCTCATAGGCTTTCAACCGTCAAAACTGCAAACACTGTAGCAGTGGTTTGTGAAGGGCAAATAGTTGAGAGTGGCAGTCACGATGAGCTTCTCAGCAAGGATGATGGCATTTATACAGCACTCGTGAGGAGGCAGTTGCAGGCACCCAAAGACGGTTAAGGAGGCACTACATTCTAGCTGTCGTTATTGGCAATTGCTTCAGCCGCTCCCCCAAACGCACCCTAAACCAATCAATCATCGCTCTTGCATACTCTCCTTTCTCACTCTGTTTTAGTTTTCCACCATGCCTCAACTCAAGACGTGACAGATTCCTATTTTCTGGTCTATCTATTTTAAGATAAAAAAGAACACCTGCCATGGGTCCCGATACTACCATTGTAAAGCAATGTAACAAAAAATAACAACTTTATAAACAATGCAAATAGATCTTTTTACAATTAAAAATAACTTCAGTCAAGCATCGTTAACCGAACCAGACACATAAAATGGGACTGGACGGAGGGAGTATAAGATAATGGATATGACCTGTAGATGTTGTGGCAGCATTCCTCTTGTCTTGTGTGCTTACTCAAGGCTCGTGTATATTTAAATGCTAGGCCTATGATTCTTCGTATTTAGTGTAAAAACTACACCTCCCGGCCTACACAAGTAGGATCGTATAATCATGTGAATAGGTTCTGAAAACAGCAAACAGACTCCGGTTTCGGCCCTTCATGTAAAATTTTATGCTTTTAGTCCACCACAGCCAAACTGCCAAACCCAATCTGACAATTGAATACATAGATTGAAGCAGAAACACATATTCGTTATTCAAGAGTAGGGCAATAGAGAACTGCCAACAGAAAGGATAGGAAGTATACCTTAAGGACAATTAGCCAAGAAGAACACAGTAGTTTCCATCTGCATCACGAGAAAGCATTGTGAATAGAACTCATGCTACTATGCTAGTGACTCCATATAAGATTTGATGTTCATAATATCTTCTTTGGACTGTTGATACTGTGGTGGTTTGAAAAGCTTCCACATCCCGGTTGGATGTCCAACTTTGACTCTAACATCTCCTGCAAGTCTCCCATACATACTTTCACACTCCGGATAAGGCTTGACATAGAGATTGTAAAATTTCAATCTACTAGGTTTAATCAAGGCCCTCAACCCCACCTCGTCACCAAGCCCACCTTTCGATCTCAAATACTCAATGACCTTAAATCTGGGAACAACCTGTTTCTCAAAATTCACCCCCAAGTATTCTGGAACATCAACTCGGGACTCAATATCAAATCTCATTGTCTGCCCCAAAAACTGAATTTTCCTCTCAATTTCCCCTATCTCATACAAAATTGCTCGTGGCTCTTTCCATATCACACCGTAAGCATCTCTATATGTTAAACCGTGTTTGTGCAGGCAATCAACTCTCAACTTCACTCGATACCCGGCCCTGAATGCTCCATCCCGAAAAATCTCCTCCTTAACCGGGACTCTACATTTCAAACTCCTTAGTAGTTTCAAGCAATGAGAAAGTTCCCCAACTTCTAACCCAAGAATTCTCGGATCTCTCGTAACCTCCCTCCTAACTATATCCAAGCCAAAACCAAGACTTTTAAATTCATTGAGCAATGGCTTAAGCCTGTTCTCAATTCCAAATGCTAATACACCTGGGTATGACCCAACAACACAATCAACCTCAGTCCTTTCAATGCCAATACCACTCATCAAGAATTCAACTTTACCCTGAATTCTATCAGGACTAGTCATTACCACTTGAGGGAATTCTTCTAAAACCCTAATGACGGTACCCTCACTAAACCCTAAACCCTGCAAACACTTCAAACACGCAAAAGCATCATCTGGGTCTAGTTCAAACTTCAAACAAACTTGCAGAACATTCTTAATAGCCGATACAGAAAGATTAAAATCCTGAATTCCAGACATTACCTTTTCCCATTTCTTCATATACTCATAGTCTAACACCCTAGGGCAAGTAGCAACCAGGGAAGTAAGAAATTGTTGAGAGCGGCCCAGAGAAAACAGAATTTGAAGGGATTTTCCAATTTTAGAGGGGTCAGAATTCAGCAAAGATGGATTCTTGGCAAGGAAATGATGGAGTTCAGAGAGTGGAAACCCATACCTCTTGAGAAGACTAGAAATGGGTATAAGATTTCTTTGGAGGGATTTTTGCTTGAAGTCGAGAGGATACTGAATTTGGGAATTCAGTTTTGCGGAGAAGTGTCGAAGATGAATAGAGTTAGAGAATTTTGATATTGGATTTGGAGCTAAAAGAGATCTAAGAGTCCCAACTGCCATGCTAATGACTTAGAGAATCCTGTTGGACGCTGGATCTAATGCAAATGCCTGACCTCCTTTATAGTTTATACAACACCCTCAAATCTCAATCTCAATTAGGTTTTCTAAACACAGGTGTATTGCCAAGGGCCTTGTGGTCCAGTGGCATCAAACGCGTTGTTGTCTCTCTGTTCTTCAGTAGGTTGAGAAAGTAGTTTATGAACAGATACTACACTGTAATAGAGTCAGTAATATTAAAAAAAAAACAGATACTACACTGTAATAGAGTCAGTAACATTCAAAAAAAACCGGTGTATTCAATCTTATGATTTTAAAAGTTTGGTTAATCCATCTGGACTTTTAAAAGCCTTTAAAAAATTTATTCAATGAAATCATATTCAAATTTAGTGTGTCAATGTATTAAAAAATAGTCAAATAGACTTTCTAACTATATACTTCTCCGTCCCATTTTATGTGTTTGATTCGGTTAACGAGACTGGACAGAAGTTATTTTTAATTCAAATTTTCATAATATTAACTTTATTATTAATATAAAAAATTTATATATTTAGAAACTACACTGAAAGTACTATTAAACACAACAAATTAAATTTAAAAATAAGTAAAAAAAAATAAAGAAAATAAACAAAAGAAGAAAGAGTTGATTTGACTAATGAATAGTAAGTAGGACAGATAAAATGGAACAGAGGGAGTACTAAAATACTTCTCCGTATATACTAAAATACAATTTGACTCTCAAACAAAAAAATCCAATTAAACCATTAAACTTGTTAAAATTATGTAAGTAACTCAGTTGACCTATAATAGTATATTAGCAAGGTCATGATGTTTATGAGTTAATACCTCCAACGGTCCTCCGAGTATCAGCGATTTACCAGTTGCGATCTCTCGACTTTAAAACGACCACGCGTCGTCCTCCATATTTCTAAAAATAACCACCCATGGTCCTCTGTTAGATTTTGCTGTCAAATGGGTGTTAAGTGTGAGGGTAAAATTGTCATTTCACTTATATTAACTCAAAAACCAATTAAAAATAGACACCTCATGATCCACCTCCACTTCTCTTTCCCTCATGGTCGTCGGTGGCGATGGCTTAGTGTCGAAGGTAATAGGAATTGCAGAGAGAGAGTAAGGCAATGAAGACGGAGATGGCTTAAGGCCACCCGAAAGAGGTTTTAACCACTTGATCCACGTCGTAACTGGACGCTTTGGGGGAGCAAAGGAAGCCGCAAAACCCTCCCGAATGAGCAACAGATCAGAAGATGATGAGTTTGAACGCAACAACGATGTTACAGAGATCATTAGAAGCTCACGTTTCACCCTTTTAATCTAAGAACAATGTGAGAAAGCAGCTCCTTTGTATATTACAGCGTTATACGAGCACCAAAGTTGCCAAAGAATGATTTGAGGCATTAAAGAAATAACTGTATCAGTTGCAGACGCCGATGATGTTGTGAACCACCACAAGTGGTAGGCAGCCCGAATGGAAGAGGCATTATAGCAGTTTACGTCAAAAATTGAAGCAAAGTGAGCCCATATCAATGCTACCCTTTTACATCCAAACAACCAATGCTCTAGGGATGCCTTAGCGTTCTAGCAGAATGGACAGACTGACGGAAGATGTATACCAAAGCGCTCTAGACAGTTCGGAAAAGGCAAAAACCTACGAAGCAGTTTCCGCATAAAAGTAGATATTTTACCAGGGAGAGGTTTTGCCCAAATGCATTTTGAAGACATTGTAGTTCTGCTTTTGGGCGGTGAAGGTCATACGCTGAGCTTAATGTGAATTCCCCAGATGTGGATAATTTTCAAATGATGTTGTCTTCAGTAGTAAGCAGGCAATCCTCTGCAATCTCTGAAATTTCCACCATCCTCTTCCAAACTTGAGAACTCGAAGGATGCCAGAATATTAGTGTTTCTGCAGTGTCTTTTCTTCTCGGTTGCTGATTTCTTTGGTTGCTAATTTTTATCTCTAATCCTTTGACGGTAACTTGTTTTTTAGTACTTGTATCAGCACCATAATGTAAACATCTCAGTACTTATGCTTTTTCTGCTGAATTTTTTATTTTTGATGTTGGATGCAACTCCTTCACGTTGGAAAGAGTTCGTAGGTTAATTGAGAAAGACTTGAATTGGACATTGAGAAATATGCCATAGATATACATAAAAGATTCATTAAGCAGTTACTAGAGGAGGTAATCCTGTTGGGTTTGATATTATTTCATCCATGGCCCTATTACATACGCAAACTCAAATCTTTGAACTGGAGACTAATGGCATTTCTTTTTTGCATGCATGAGTTGTTACAAATGGCATTCAAGTCTTCAATAAGTAGCAAAGTTCTTTGGCCATTATAAGGTTTATGCTCATTGTCAACAAAGAAGAAAATATTAGGAAAATCCTGGAGAAGCTAATATATGGTTCGGCCTTTATGCTCACTGCCATTATAAGGTTTGGTCGTCCTCAGGTTCATCGGAGAAGTTAAGAGCGATCGGAGAAGAGAAGCATAGGTAATATAGGTGAAATGACAGGTTTGCCCTCCCATTTAACGTTCATTTCACAGTAAATCTAACGGAGGACCACGGGTGGTTATTTTTATAAACATGAAGGACGACGCGTGGTCGTTTAAAAGTCGAGGGACCGCAGCTGGTAAATCGCTAATACTCAGAGGACCATTGGAGGTATTAACTCTGATGTTTATCCATTCATTTTTTATTCTTCCAATCAAATTTGAACACAAGTGAGACTGTGGGAGTAAAAGTTAGACTAAGTTTTTGGCGGTCCATAAAGTATTTTTCTTTAAAAAATTAAAATAATTATATTAAAATAGCAACAACATGTCATGGCTTCTTCATCAAAATCGGACTACGAAGTTCGCGACTCTCCGTCGCCAACGACTTAAAAAATAATTAATTTATGAATGAGATGCTATGTAAGCAAAATTGATTGCTTAGTGGTTACCTTTTGGTAACCTAATAAATATGTTAATTATAAAATTTTAACAAGTTTAAAGATTAATATAAATTGGAATTTTTTTTATTTTTTTAGTTTAGGGTCTAACTGAATTTTGGTATATAGTTGGAGACTGGAGTGCCTATTTGACTGTGGATTGTCCTGATCACCCTTGTACCTATTTGACTGTGGATTGTCCTGATCACCCTTTTCGATCGACGAAAAAGGCGATCCGTGTGATTGCCTTCTTTGATATGCAGAAGGCGACTAGGCGATTGTCTTCTTGGATCTGAAGAAGGCGACTGACATGATTGCTTTCTTGCAGAAGAAGGCAATTGACTTCGTCGCGTCTTCACGGACAATGGTGACTAGCAACCGTTCACCGATTGTCAATTCGTTTGCCAAAATTGTTATTAATCAGATGTTCCAGGTGAATAATCAATTATTGGGTCTAAATGTATCAAAATGATAAGTTGGATGGTTTAATTGCACCTTTTAAAAGTTTGGGTGCCTGATTGATCTATCGTATAAAGTTCATTGAACTAAAAAGTTCAATTAACCAATTAACCGGAAAAAAAAATGATTCAGTTAATCGGAAATAAAAATTTGAGTTCAATTAACAATTAAATCTTTAAACAATTTCAATTAATTCAAATTGTTTATCAGACTAAAAAGGCATAGAAAAAAGGCCCAATGATAATGGAAGGTCTATATTAGGCCTGTGTTAAATCCCTCATGCATGAAAACTAGGATCTAACTTGTGTGTTAATTGTGCAACTCGTTGTTTACCTCAGTAGTGGCTTTAGGGGTAAGGTCCTGTAAGCTTGAGATTAAGATGAAGATGGGATCACCTAAGTTAAGAAAAAAAAAACAAACAAACAAACAAACAAAAACCAAGAATCTTGAATACTATCCTAAAGGAAAATTTTAAGAGAAATGCAAATATTATATATGGAAAGATTATCAACATGTAGATTTACAACAAGAAATTCACACTGCCAAACCAAGTATCAAGTTATTGACAATTCAAATTTTGGATTGTCTAAAAGTACAAATGGGTAGAGGTTGCTCCAGACTTGAGGAGGATTTAGAGATTGGCATCTTAGAAATGAAGTAGGCACTACTTGCTGCTGCCACCTCCAAACAGGTAATCCAGGGAGGACCCTCCACCTGGTGCAGCATGGACCTTGGTTGTAGGACGATCCTGCAAAGTGAAGATGCCGGGCATCATATTTTACCAATATTTTGTTGCAAGATGGGTCTACCAACATAAAATTAATTTGCAAGAAGGTGTAAAATAATAATAATAATAATAACAACAACAACAACAACAACAACAACAACATACTACCAAACAAAGTACTTCACAAGACAGAGTTCTATCATAATATACTAATTGCAATACCTAAGACCCAACTTCTCACTTTCTGATCACTTTAGAAAACCATGTAAGTACCCGAACAGAGTGATATTTTTTTTTTATAAATGGTCCAGGAGCAGTTCTAAGTGATTTAGTGATTTATCACCTTCTAACCGTGAAGCCAAAGGGAATAAAATAAGAGAGCATCATTTGAACTTTGGTCCAAAGATTAGGTAAAAACCAAAACACAACTTCTATTTGCAGATCAAAACTCATAGCTTAAGGATAAAGAAAGGCTTCCTTGTAGTCCCTCCCCTCCCCATAGAACATATGTTTACGTCAAAATAAGTACTTCCCTATGTCCCATTTTACCTGTTCTATTTACTATTTATTGGTTAAATTAACTCTTTCTTCTTTGTTTATTTTCTTTAGTATTATTTACTTATTTTTAATAATTATATTGTGTTTAATACTACTCTTAGTGTAGTTTCTAAATATATAAATATATAAATTTTGTATAATAACACTAAATTTAATATTATGAAAAATGGAATTAAAAATAACTTCAGTCAAGCCTCGTTAGCCTAACCAGACACATAAAATGGGATGGAGGGAATATGTTTTTGTTTTCCTAGAGCTAGGAGGAGGGAAGAAATGAATGGTGTGTTGCAACCTAGCACATGATTAGCAATGCTTTTAATTTAACATGCCTGCAAACTTTTTATCTAATGGGAGGGAGGAAGAAGTACAAGGTGTTGTGGTAGTCAAGGCTATGAAGCAAAAAAAATCAGCACACTGCTTAAACATAACACAATATACATCATACCGTAAGGAAGTTCCCACAGTTCTGACCATCAGCACGGAAGTAGTTATTTGTTTTGCTCCCGGGGACCCCAGCTGGTATCTGTTTGGTAGCATCTGCAGGCGGTGCTGGTGCTGGTGCAGGTGCAGGTGCAACCGATTTCTGTGGAGTTCCAGCACTAACAGCTGTTCCTTGATTCAGAGGAGCCTCAGCATTGTTAGTAGTAGGCTTTGGAGGCTCACCACTACCAAAAAGATAGCCCAGAGAACTCTGGCCCCCACCAAAACTGACTCCACGACCCATGATCCCTGGTTTGAGTGCAAACTTCTGCACTAAAATTCACCAGTCAATATCAAGGTGTAATAAAATATAGCAGTTGTAGAGGAAGAAAATACATACTCTTGATCTATACCTTCCATCACCCTCCAATAAAAGAAGAAAACAAATGATATAAAATAACAACAACAAATAAATAAGGGAAAATTGTACTTTTCTTCCCTTAAGTTATAGAGTAATTGTAGGATTCGTCCCTACTTGTTGGTGGTACTCACTTCTCGTCCCTAAACTAATGTTGCAAATTTCATCCTTTTTCTAACAGATTGTGCTAATTTCTCATCCCTAAGCTATAACTGCAAATTTTGTCCCTAGTGTTTTGTTAGAAAAGGGACAAAATTTGCAATGTCAATTATAACTTAAGGACTAGAAGTGAGCAAGACCAAAAAGTAGGGATGAATCCTAATAACCAACCATTATTCTATAACTTAGGACGAAAAGTGCAATTTTTCCAAATAAATAAATAAAACAAAACTATCTCAATTGATGTCACCAAAAAAAAATCACTTTAGCCCTTGTTAGGTGTTTCTTGGGTTGTTTGGCTACAAAAGACCCTGTAAAAGCCATCTATTTTTGAAAAGTAATACTAATTGCTAAAATAACTTCACCAACCAAAGTACTTACATTCTAGATGAAAGGTCCATATCAAATTTCTTATGATAGTAAGCCTAATTATCTACAGAAAAATTGAGAAAATGAGATCCCTGAGAATGTGAGATCCTTTTCATTGGAAAATGCTCTTGCAACACATTTAGAAAATTATTTCAGTATTCAGTACTCCATAAGATTCAGAGTTCCAGACCTTTCACTTTTCCAGCAACCTACTGATATCTATTTGATGAGAATTTTTAGTCCACATTATGCCACCGAAATCAAATCCGGTACTAAGGTAACCAAACACAATCTTCAAAATTCAAACAAAAAAAACACACAAAATGCACACAAACACACACAAATTGACCTCTGTGGCTGCCATTTTAACTTAGCATAAAAAATACATATCCAAATATCAAAAACTGATATATAAATAGCAAATCCAAATAAAGCGGAAGATGCTTAACAAAATAGAGATCTACATACAGGACAACGAACGAACAAACGAATCAAACGGGAAAATCAAAACGCAAATTCGTAGATGAGAGTAACAGTTCGATTCTAAAGAGAGAATGAGAGAGCGGACCTTTGTTTAAGATCTGGGGAGAGTGGAAAGCGTTAGGGGGGATGGGGGCGCTTAAAATTGAAGAATGAAGAGGAAAGGATAAAGAAACGCATCTGCGTGGAAGATTGCGGTGCGGTGGTGGGTGGACTGCTTTGCAAATTCGAATGATATAGGCTTTTCTTTGTAATTTATGCATATTGTTTTCGCTCCTCCAATTTGCATTATACTCCATCTGGCTCATTTTATCTGTCCTACTTACTATTCATTAGTCAAACAAACTATTTTTTCTTTGTTTATTTTTTTTTAATTATTTTTTACTTATTTTTAAATTTGATTTTTTTGTGTTTAATAGTACTTTTAGTGTAGTTTCTAAATATATAAATTTTATATATTAATACTAAACATAATATTATAAAAATTTGAATTAAAAATAACTTCAGTCAAGCCTCGTTAACTGAACCATACACATAAATGGGATGGAGGGATTAATAAAAAGGAAAATTGTGGATTTTAATCCAGTGCACTCGACCGGGCAAAATCATGCAGATAAAGCTAAGATAACTCAAACAGGCAAACCCTAAAACGAAAAGGCCAGGAGTGAACAAGTGAATTTAATCACGCACTCGACTGGACAAGATCGTGCAAGTAGGGATGGAATAACTCAACCGGGAACAACGTCAAACGAAAAAGTCGGGAGGTTTTTTTTTTTTTTTTAACAATCAATCGGGCTAAATCATTACACGCAAGATCGGGAATGATCGACCGATCAAAGCCTTCACAAGTAGAGCTGAGAGTAGTCACTCGTTCAAAATCAATTTTAATGTTGGGCGACGAACTTGATCAAATAGTCAACCGGACAAATTCTCAACAAGCAGTCGACCGTCGACTGACTGCTCTTCTGTTGCTATTACCCTCCGCTACATAGTCCTTCGAAACTTTGACCTTGAGTGGCTTCGGTTGCCTTGGGGGCCTAGCCGAGACTTAACACTATTTCGAATTCAGTCAAAAACACTTTCTCGTTGAGTGACGTCAGGTCGTTGGTGGTCTCCACATCCTTCCTGATTGGGCCTTCGTGAACGGTCCATAACTTTTATTTCCTTCGTGTACCCGGTTAGTCCACCTAAGCTATCCGATCAGTCTTCCACTTTTATTTCCTCCAGGATGTGATTTTGGGGGCAGTTGTTGGACATGCTGTATGGCAAGTTGTTACTGCTCCGTAATTGGGATTTGAGGAGTGAGTGCTACAAAGTAGTACCCGGGGGTTCCTAACCATGGCTGATATGTTTGGCAAATCCTTGTGATGGATACGACACATCTTGCTGTGGAACCACATGTTGATAGTGCACTACGGTCCCTACTGACCCTCACGGTGTTGAGGATAACATGGTATACGTCACAGGTACCTGGATGTTTGGACTAGGCATACCACTTCGAGGTATCGAGACAGTTAGATGGACTATAATCTAGCTAGCTGGTTGGTCAGCCTGCTAGGTAGGCTGTATGGTTCGTCATGCATAGTTGGGGGTGAGGTCGTTCACTAGTTCTCTCAATCAATCCAACTGTAGTCGTATATCGTCTTCTTAGAGCGTTTTGGTCATGTTATCGGGATGATATTTAACCTAGTGGGTTGAGCCTTCCCTTTGCATGTGGTTTTGGCTCCCACTTCTCCTGTTGTTCATCATTTTTATCAAGCAAGGTGGATATTGATATGAAGAAAGAAATGTAATGGGACAAATGTTAGGAAAAAATCCTCTCTGACAGTCGAAAATACAAGAAAATGGAAAACTTAAGCAAAACAAATTACAACGAAATATAATCCACGTAGGATTAAATAATTACTTGCGATGAAGATACCACGCTCGGTTGAGTGGCCTTGGAAGAGGACGGGTGAACTGTCTGGACTCCGGGGTGGTTGGAAGCACGAGTCGTGTTGTCACTATCCTTAAAACCTTATTTGCCGCTTCCCAAGGTGCTGGAACGTTGCGGCCTAGGCTTCCCAGGATAAAACGTGCTACGATCCGCCGTTTGTGCACTCAAACTTGGATCCGGCGAACTAAACCGTGGGAAGAACGCAGATGGCTTGAAGGAAATATGAGCAGGGTTTTGAGGAGAAAGCAGTGTATTCGTGTGTTCTTCTTGTGTGTTTTTCAAACCTACTGCTCACAACGAATATGTAGTGAAGGATGGGATCATTGCATAAAATCTGGCCTTTAATTCCCATTCGTAACCACTAGCAACCTATTTACACCCACTCTTAATCCACTTAATCAAGAAATAAACTCTGAAATAAAGATTGGAATTAATCACATTAACTCCGTAATAATAAGAGTTATTTCTGAACGGATCCAGAAGGAGAACGGTCGCAATGAGAGGTTACCAAAATCGTTGTTCGAGACGTCGTTCATATCTGCGTACCGTCGAGACATAGCTCGTGCCGCGAGACTCGAGAAGTGCTAGCTTCGA
>CM008339.1:31562079-31573810 GCA_002525835.2 Ipomoea batatas
AAAGCAAGCATGAGTGATATAGAAATTGCAGCTGTAAGTTTCAACACCATTCATTCATTCATATTTCATACTCTCCCATAGATATACTCGTATACTTTTCACTTTTTCTACGTTGAAAGCAGAAGATGGCAAATGCCCACGAGTTCATATCAAATTTTCCTGACAAATACCAAACGAGTGTGGGTGGGCGTGGATTAAGGCTTTCTGGTGGTCAGAAACAGAGAATAGCAATTGCGAGAGCTCTACTCATGAATCCAAGGGCTCTACTTCTGGACGAGGCCACAAGCGCACTTGATGCTGAAAGCGAATTTCTTGTTCAGGTATATTCTCCACAAAGTACAGATTCATATGTTCTTGGAGATCCCCATTCTAATAATCTCGGAGTGGTTGCAGGATGCCATGGACTCTCTAATGGAAGGGAGGACAGTACTTGTGATAGCTCATAGGCTTTCAACCGTCAAAACTGCAAACACCGTAGCAGTGGTCTGTGAAGGGCAAATAGTTGAGAGTGGCAGTCACGATGAGCTTCTCAGCAAGGATGATGGCATTTATACAGCACTCGTGAGGAGGCAGTTGCAGGCACCCAAAGACGGTTAAGGAGGCGCTATATTCTAGCTGTCATTATTGGCAATTGCTTCAGCCGTTCCCCCAAACGCACCCTAAACAAATCAATCATCCCTCTTGCATACTCTTCTTTCTCACTCTGTCTAGTTTTCCACCAACATGCCTCAACTCAAGACGAGACAGATTCCTATTTTCTGGTCTATCTATTTTAAGATAAAAAAGAACACCTGCCATGGGTCCCGATACTACCATTGTAAAGCAATGTAACAAAAAATAACAACTTTATAAACAATGCAAATAGATCTTTTTACAATTAAAAATAACTTCAGTCAAGCCCTGTTAACCGAACCAGACACATAAAATGGGACAGGACGGAGGGAGTATAAGATATTGGATATGACCTGTAGATGTTGTGGCGGCATTCCTCTTGTCTTGTGTGCTTACTCAAGGCTCGTGTATATTGAAATGCTTGGCCTCTGATTCTTCGTATTTAGTGTAAAAACTACACCTCCAGGCCTATACAAGTACGATCTATAATCATGTGAATAGGTTCTGAAAACAGCAAACAGACTCCGGTTTCGGCTCTTCATGTAAAATTTTATGCTTTTAGTCCACCACAGCCAAACTGCCAAACCCAATCTGACAATTGAATACGTAGATTGAAGCAGAAACACATATTCGTTATTCAAGAGTAGGGCAATAGAGAACTGCCAACAGAAAGGATAGGAAGTATACCTTAAGGACAATTAGCCCGAAGAACACAGTAGTTTCCATCTGTCTGCATCACGAGAAAGCATTGAGAATAGAACTCATGCTACTATGCTAGTGACTCCATATAAGATTTGATGTTCATAATATCTTCTTTGGACTGTTGATACTGTGGTGGTTTGAAAAGCTTCCACATCCCAGTTGGATGTCCAACTTTGACTTTAACATCTCCTGCAAGTCTCCCATACATACTTTCACACTCTGGATAAGGCTTCACATAGAGATTGTAAAATTTCAATCTACTAGGTTTAATCAAGGCCCTCAACCCCACCTCGTCACCAAGCCCGCCTTTCGATCTCAAATACTCAATGACCTTAAATCTGGGAACAACCTGTTTCTCAAAATTCACCCCCAAGTATTCTGGAACATCGACTAGGGACTCGATATCAAATCTCATTGTCTGCCCCAAAAACTGAATTTTCCTCTCAATTTCCCCTATCTCGTACAAAATTGCTCTTGGCTCTTTCCATAACACACCGTAAGCATCTCTATATGTTAAACCGTGTTTGTGCAGGCAATCAACTCTCAACTTCACTCGATACCCGGCCCTGAATGCTCCATCTCGAAAAATCTCCTCCTTAACCAGGACTCTACATTTCAAACTCCTTAGTAGTTTCAAGCAATGAGAAAGTTCCCCAACTTCTAACCCAAGAATTCTCGGATCTCTCGTAACCTCCCTCCTAACTATATCCAAGCCAAAACCAAGACTTTTAAATTCATTGAGCAATGGCTTAAGCCTGTTCTCAATTCCAAATGCTAATACACCTGGGTATGACCCAACAGCACAATCAACCTCAGTCCTTTCAATGCCAATACCACTCATCAAGAATTCAACTTTACCCTGAATTCTATCAGGACTAGTCATTACCACTTGAGGGAATTCTTCTAAAACCCTAATGACTGTACCCTCACTAAACCCTAAACCCCGCAAACACTTCAAACACGCCAAAGCATCATCTGGGTCTAGTTCAAACTTCAAACAAACTTGCAGAACATTCTTAATAGCCGATACAAAAAGATTAAAATCCTGAATTCCAGACATTACCTTTTCCCATTTCTTCATATACTCATAGTCTAACACCCTAGGGCAAGTAGCAAGCAGAGAAGTAAGAAATTGTTGAGAGCGGCCCAGAGAAAACAGAATTTGAAGGGATTTTCCAATTTTAGAGGGATCAGAATTCAGCAAAGAGGGATTCTTGGCAAGGAAATGATGGAGTTCAGATAGTGGAAACCCATACCTCTTGAGAAGACTAGAAATGGGTATAAGATTTCTTTGGAGGGATTTTTGCTTGAAGTCGAGAGGATACTGAATTTGGGAATTCAGTTTTGCGGCTCTGGGTTTTGCGGAGAAGTGCCGAAGATGAATAGAGTTAGAGAATTTTGATATTGGAGCTAAAAGAGATCTAAGAGTCCCAACTGCCATGCGAATGACTTAGAGAATCCTGTTGGACTCTGGCCTCACCTCCTTTATAGTTTATACAACACCCTCAAATCTCAATCTCAATTAGGTTTTCTAAACGGGGTGTATTCAATCTTATGATTTTAAAAGTTTGGTTAATCCATCTGGACTTTTAAAAGTCTTTAAAAAATTTATTCAATGAAATCATATTCAAATTTAGTGTGTCAATGTATTAAAAAAAAAGCTAAAGTGTCATTCGGCACCATGAACCAATAGCGATTATTCATGCCGCACCCTCATCTTTCATAAGTATCGTTCCGATGCACAAACCAAAAATTTTTGTTCACCTAGACTATTTTACAGGTTCCCTGTTGCCCTGATGACGTGGAGCCGATAATAAGCTGATTTGGCCTTATTTTTTAGTGACATGGTTTTATATCAATATTTGGCCTAATTTCTGAGTCCATGTAAGCCTTAATTTGAGTCCAGCAGCTCCGGCGAGAAGAACGTGTTGACTTTCGATCTGGGCGATGAGAATGTTTCTCTACTTACGATTGAAGAGGGGATCTATGAGCTTCAACCAGAAGAACGTGCTGATTTTCGATCTGGGCAACGATAATGTTTCTCTACTTACGATTGATGAGGGGATCTTGGAGGTCAAGGCCACCGCCGGTGACATGCATTTGGCGACGGGGATTCGGATAACAGAATGGTGAACCATTTTGTTCAGGAGTTTAGTCCCAGGGTGTTGAGGCAGTTGAGAACGGCGTGCGAGAGGGTTATTGTTTAATTTCCCCTGATTTTTCTCGTTATTAGCAACATCTGTTTCCTTTTGGACATGAGGTTCTGGCAGACATGTGAATCAAATTAGCCAAACATATTATTATACCTGAAACCCATTCTAATATTCTATTCATTCTAATAATGTAAACGAAATTTGCATGTGACTTCCAACATTAGTTATTTAGAAATGTAGGAGCTGAGATCCCGTACTTCACCGCGAAGGCGGCTAAGACCATAACCACCTTCGCCTTCAACGAGTAGTTTGACAGAGCTTTCAGAATTCTGGTAACCTTCGCCCCTTACTTCGTCATCTGTCTTCGTCTTGGATGTCAACTGCATGTGTTCATGTTCAAATTACACCACCATCCCCACCAAGAAAGAACAAGTTTTCTCCACCTATTCCCACAACCAGCCCGACGTTCTAATTTTCTCCCACGCCTAGCTAGTAGCTAGGGTCGAGGGGTTGCTGAGCTCCTGGAGTCCTGGCTTTCTGAGTCTTGGGTGCTCCATCTGTGCGTAGGGATAATTCTCAGGTGTGAGTGGCGAAAGTAAAGCTTTTTCGCAGAACCGGTGCGTATGGCTTAAGGTTCCGCAGAAGAAGGAGAATGAATGGAGTTGTTCATATTGGAAGGTCTGGGTTGATAGTATGGTTTGCTTTATCCAGACTGTGTTGCGTCTTCAACTTCGCATAGGACAAACAACCGAGTTTGACTCCCCATTTGAAAAGGAATATGATGATATGCAAACATGCAGTACATACTAAGACGTTTTTATAGCACAACTTGCAATGAATTGAAGGTTATGACACCTCCTCATTCTGCTTCCAACCTGAGTGTTCTTTGTTTCCTGATTCATTCATATCAATTGCTTCAAATTAACAGTATTTTGTTGACCTTAGGAGGCGTAAGCTATGGCCCTTTCATGAGGCTTTCTAAAGATATTCAAGAACTTTCCCCTCTGCTGTCTATATTACTTCTCTATCTTGGACTCAACAATACTTCAATCATTGGTTTCATGTTGCCTGTGTAAGTAGACCCCATCTGTATGCCGCAATTGATAGTACAGAACGAAGGTAGCGAAAGGGGATAATAAAAAAACCATGCAAGCTAAGAAACGAAAGAATTGAGAGGGGGTGCCTAGAACTATATATAAGGAGGAAATAAAGAGAAATCCTAGAGAGAGCTGGAAAAAAAAAAAAACAAAAACAAATGATTAAATGAGTGCCATGTCATACTGGTCAATAAGTCAATAACAAAACACTTCCACATCAGCACATTATTACCTACAACTTGAAGGAAACCTGTAAAAAAGTCTAGGTGAACAAAAATTTTTGGTTTGGGCATCGAAACAACACTTATGAAAGATGAGGGTGCGGCATGAATAATCGCATTTGGTTCATGGTGCCCAATGACACTTTAGCCAAAAAAAAATAGTAAAATAGACTTCCTAACTATATACCCCTCTCTGGAGGTGGTGGGTTCGAGCCTCAGTGGAGGCAATACTAATTCTTGTGCTTCAATAAGTTGAGAAAGTAGTTATGAACAGATACTGCATTGTAATAGAGTCAGTAGTATTCAAAAAAAAAAATTATATACCCCTCCGTCCCATTTTATGTGTCTGATTCGGTTAGCGAGACTGGACAAAAGTTATTTTTAATTCAAATTTTCATAATATTAAGTTTATTATTAATATAAAAAATTTATATATTTAGAAACTATACTGAAAGTACTATTAAACACAACAAATTAAATTTAAAAATAAGTAAAAACCAATAAAGAAAATAAACAAAAGAAAAAGATTTGATTTGACTAATGAATAGTAAGTAAGACAGATAAAATGGAACAGATGGAGTACTAAAATACTACTCCGTATATACTAAAATACAATTTGACTCTCAAACAAAAAAATTCAATTAGACCATTAAACTTGTTAAAATTATGTAAGTAACTCAGTTGACCTATAATAGTATATTAGCAAGGTCATAATGTTTATCCATTCATTTTTTATTCTTCCAATCAAATTTGAATACAAGTGAGACTGTGGGAGTAAAAGTTAGACTAAGTTTTTGGCTGTCCGTAAAGTATTTTTCTTTAAAAAATTAAAATAATTATATTAAAATAGCAACAACATGTCATGGCTTCTTCATCAAAATCGGACTACGAAGTTCGCGACTCTCCGTCGCCGACGACTTAAAAAATAATTAATTTATGGATGAGATGCTATGTAAGCAAAATTGATTGCTTAGTGGTTACCTTTTGCTAAGGATCTTGTGGTCCAGTGACATCAAACTCTTCTCTTTATACGGGAGGTGGTGGATTTGAGCTTCAGTGGAAGTAGTTATGAATAGATACTGCTTTGTAATAGAGTTAGTAGTATTCTAGTAGTATTAAAAAAAACAAGTTTAAAGATTAATATAAATTGGATTTTTTTTTTTTAGTTTAGGGTCTAACTGAATTTTGGTATATAGTTGGAGACTAGAGTGCCTGTTTGACCCTTGTCCCTATAGTTTATCCCTATAGTTGGAGATTGGAGTGCCTATTTGACTGTGGATTGACCAGACTGATCACCCTTTTCGATCGACGAAAAAGGCAATCCGTGTGATTGCCTTCTTTGATATGAAGAAGGCGACTGGGCGATTGTCTTCTTGGATCTGAAGAAGGCGACTGGCATGATTGCTTTCTTGCAAAAGAAGGCAATTGACTTCGTCGCGCCTTCACGGACAATGGTTACTAGCAACCGTTCACCGATTGTCAATTTTTTTTGCCAAAATTGTTATTAATCAGATGTTCCAGGTGAATAATCGATTATTGGGTCTAAATGTATCAAAATGATAAGTTGGATGGTTTAATTGCACCTTTTAAAAGTTTGAGTGGCTAATTGATCTATCATCGTATAAAGTTCATTGAACTAAAAAGTTCAATTAACCAATTAATCGGAAAAAAAAAATGATTCAGTTAATCGGAAATAAAAATTTCAGTTCAATTAACAATTAAATCTTTAAACAATTTCAATTAATTCAAATTGTTTATCAGACTAAAAATACATAGAAAAAAGGCCTAAGGATAATGGAAGGTTTGTATTAGGCCTGTGTTAAATCCCTCATGCATGAAAACTAGGATCTAACTTGTGTGTTAATTGTGCAACTCGTTGTTTACCTCAGTAGTGGCTTTAGGGGTAAGGTCCTGTAGGCTTAAGATTAAGATGAAGATGGGATCACCTAAGTTAAGAAAAAAAAAAAAAAAAAAAACAAACAAACAAACAAAAACCAAGAATCTTGAATACTATCTTAAAGGAAAATTTTAAGAGAAATGCAAATATTATATATGGAAAGATTATCAGCATGTAGATTTACAACAAGAAATTCACACTGCCAAACCAAGTATCAAGTTATTGACAATTCAAATTTTGGATTGTCTAAAAGTACAAATGGGTAGAGGTTGCTCCAGACTTGAGGAGGATTTAGAGATTGGCATCTTAGAAATGAATTCCGCACTACTTGCTGCTGCCACCTGCCCACCTCCAAACAGGTAATCCAGGGAGGACCCTCCACCTGGTGCAGCATGGACCTTGGTTGTAGGACGATCCTGCAAAGTGAAGATGGCGGGCATCATATTTCACCAATATTTTGTTGCACGATGGGTCTACCAACATAAAATTAATTTGCAAGAAAGTGTAAAATAATAATAATAACAACAACAACAACTCCATACTACCAAACAAAATACTTCACAAGACAGAGTTATATCATAATATACTAATTGCAATACCTAAGACCCAACTTCTCACTTTCTGATCACTTTGGAAAACCATTCAAGTATCCGAACAGAGTGATATTTTTTTTATAAATGGTCCAGGAGCATTTCTAAGTGATTTATCACCTTCTAACAGTGAAGCCAAAGGGAATAAAATAAGAGAGCATCATTTGAACTTTGGTCCAAAGATTAGGTAAAAAACCAAAAACACAACACTTCTATTTGCTGATCAAAACGCATAGCTTAAGGATAAAGAAACGCTTCCTTGTAGTCCCTCCCTCCCCTCCCCATAGAACATATGTTTTCCTCAAAATAAGTACTCCCTCCGTTCCATTTTACCTTCCTATTTACTATTTTTGGTTAAATTAACTCTTTCTTTATTTATTTTCTTTAGTATTATTTACATATTTTTAATTTTTATATTGTGTTTAATAATACTTTTAATGTAGTTTCTAAATATATAAATTTTGTATAATAATACAAATATATAAATTTTGTATAATAATACTAAACTTAATATTATGACAAATGGAATTAAAAATAACTTCAGTCAAACCTTGTTAACCAAACAAGACACATAAAATGAGATGGAGGGAGGATGTTTTTGTTTTCCTAGAGCTAGGAAGAGGGAAGAAATGAATGGTGTGTTGAAACCTAGCACCTGCTGAGCAATGCTTTTAATTTAACATGCCTGCAAATTTTTCATCTAATGGCAGGGAGGAAAAAGTACAAGGTGTTGTGGTAGTCAAGGCTATGAAGCAAATAAAAATCAGCACACTGCTTAAACATAACACAATATACATCATACCGTAAGGAAGTTCCCACAGTTCTGACCATCAGCACGGAAGTAGTTATTTGTTTTGCTCCCGGGGATCCCAGCTGGTATCTGTTTGGTAGCATCAGCAGGCGGTGCTGGTGCTGGTGCTGGTGCAGGTGCAGGTGCAACCGATTTCTGTGGAGTTCCAGCACTAACAGCTGCTCCTTGATTCAGAGGAGCCTCAGCATTGTTAGTAGTAGGCTTTGGAGGCTCACCACTACCAAAAAGATATCCCAGAGAACTCTGGCCCCCACCAAAACTGACTCCACGACCCATGATCCCTGGCTTGAGTGCAAACTTCTGCACTAAAATTCACCAGTCAATATACTTAAGATGTGTAATAAAATTTAGCAGTTGTAGAGGAAGAAAATACATACTCTTGATCTATACCTTCCATCACCCTCCAATAAAAGAAGAAAACAAATGATATAAAATAACAACAAATAAATAAGGGAAAATTGTACTTTTCTTCCCTTAAGTTATAGAGTAATTGTAGGATTCATCTCTACTTGTTGGTGGTACTCACTTCTCGTCCCTAAACTAATGTTGCAAATTTCATCCTTTTTCTAACAGATTGTGCTCATTTCTCATCCCTAAGCTATAACTGCAAATTTTGTCCCTAGTGTTTTGTTAGAAAAAGGACAAAATTTGCAATGTCAATTATAACTAAAGGACTAGAAGTGAGCAAGACCAAAAAGTAGGGACGAATCCTAATATCCAACCATTATTCTATAATTTAGGACGAAAAGTGCAATTTTTCCCAATAAATAAATAAAACAAAACTATCTCAATTGATGTCACCAAAAAAAATCACTTTAGCCCTTGTTAGGTGTTTCTTGGGTTGTTTGGCTACAAAAGACCCTGTAAAAGCCATCTATTTGAAAAGTAATACTAATTGCTAAAATAACTTCACCAAATTACCAACCAAAGTACTTACATTCTAGATGAAAGGTCCATATCAAATTTCTTATGATAGTAAGCCTAATTATGTATAGAAAAATTGAGAAAATGAGATCCGTGAGAATGTGAGATCCCTTTCATTGGAAAATGCTCTTGCAACACATTTTGAGCCTTGGAAAATTATCTCAGTATTCAGTACTCCACAAGATTCAGAGTTCCAGACCTTTCACTTTTCCAGCAACCTACTGATATCTATTTGATGAGAATTTTTAGTCCACATTATGCCACCGAAATCAAATCCGGTACTAAGGTAACCAAACACAATCTTCAAAATTCAAACAAAAAAAAAACACACAAAATGCACACACAAATCGACCTCTGTGGCTGCCATTTTAACTTAGCATAAAAAATACATATCCAAATAGCAAAAACTGATATATAAATAGCAAATCCAAATAAAACGGAAGATGCTTAACAAAATAGAGATCTACATACAGGACAACGAACGTACAAACGGATCAAACGGGAAAATCAAAACGCAAATTCGTAGATGAGAGTAACAGTTCGATTCTAAAGAGAGAATGAGAGAGCGGACCTTTGTTTAAGATCTGGGGAGAGTGGAAAGCGATGGGGGGGGTGGGGGGCGCTTATAATTGAAGAATGAAGAGGAAAGGATAAAGAAACGCATCTGCGTGGAAGATTGCGGTGCGGTGGTGGGTGGACCGCTTTGCAAATTCGAATGATATAGGCTTTTTTTTTTTTTTTGTAATTTATGCATATTGTTTTCGCTCCTCCCATTTGCATTATAATAAAAAAGGAAAATTGTGGATTTTAGTCCAGTGATGAGTGCACTCGACCGGGTAAAATCATGCAGATAGAGCTAAGATAACTCAAACATGCAAAACCTCACACGCAAAGGCCAGAAATGAGCAAGTGAATTTAATCACGCACTCGCCTAGACAAGATCGTACAAGTAGGGATGGGATAACTCAACCAGGAACAACGTCAAACGAAAAAGTTGGGAGGTTTTTCTTTCTTCTTTCCCTTTTTTTTTTTCACAGTCAGTCAACCTAAATCATTACATGCAATATCGGGAATGCTCGACCGATCAAAGCCTTCACAAGTAGAACCGAGAGTAGTCACTCATTCAAACCGATCTCACACAAATGTAACCTTAAATGTTATAGTACCAACTTACCTACCTAAAAAAATCTTCTTGTCTGGTCCGGGCACTGGCATTTTGTTTTTTCTTTTTTTTTTTTAAGTCCCTCTCCTTTCCCTCATCCTTCTATGTTCTAATTGATTGAAAAATCTGAACAAAAACCCCACTCTTGAGGTTCCTCTTAAGTATACCTCATCCCCTATTACCCAACTTCTTCATCTTCCGAATGATCAAATACACCCCTAAATATTATAAGAATGTATAATTATGCCCCTAAACTTAGTTGAAGAAAGCGAGTAATCGCCTTCTTCAAGCGCCTCCTCCTCTAGGAAGAAAGCCACCAGAGTTGTCTTCTTCAACCGAGAAGAAGGCGACGCTGGTTACCTTCTTCGATTGATGAAGAAGGCAACTGGCGATCGGAAAATGGTTGTCAACGGTCGATTTAACCAAATGCAGTTGAATTACCGAATATTATCAGTAGATGACCGGCTATTGGGTCTGCATACATCAAAATAATAAGTTGAGGTGTTTAACTAAGCTTTTTTAAAATTTAGGGGTCCAATTACACTTTGGTAATGTTTAGGGATTTGACCCTTTCCCCAAATTTATACCATCTCATCTCACTTCATCCTAGCCAGTCCGAATTCAATTCCACTCCGACGTCAAGTCTGATTCAAATAAACGATCACGTAGAAAAGCAAATGCCTGAAGGTATCCTACAAAGTTCAATAACTGCCTACTAGCACTTCTATCATATCTTTAAAAAACAAAAACCAAGAATCATTGAATACTATCCAAAAGGAAAATTTTAAGAGAAATGCAAATAATATTATATATGGAAAGATTATCAACAATTTGTCGATTTACAACAGGAAATTCACACTGCCAAACCAAGAATACAAATGGGTAGAGGTTGCTCCAGACTTCAGGAGGATTTAGAGATTCGCATCTTAGAAATGAACTAGGCACTACTTGCTGCTGCTACCTCCAAACAGGTAATCCAGGGAGGATCCTCCACCTGGTGCAGCATGGACCTTGGTTGACGGACGATCCTGCAAAGTGAAGATGGCAGGCATCATATTTCACCAATATTTTGTTGCAAGATGGGTCTACCAACACAACATTAATTTACAAGAAAGTGTAAAAAAAAATAAAAACAAAAACATACTCCATACTACTGAATAAAATACTTCACAAGACAGACTTCCATCACAAATTCACAATATACTAACCACAATACCTAAGACCCAACTTCTCACTTTCTGATCACTTTAGAAAACCATGAAAGCATCCAAACAGAGTGATCTTTTTTATTTTAAGGGAAAAGGGTCAAATAGACCCTCAAACTTTACCTGAAAAGTCAATTATAAAATGTTTTTGGGCTTCATTGCACAAAAATAAAATGTTAAAGGATTTAATTGCACCTTTAAAAAGTTTAGGTACCTAATTGACTTTTCATGTAATGTTTGAGGGCTTATTTGACCCTTTTCCCTTTTTTTAATAAACTACTTAAGCTTTGAAATAAAGAACAATAAATGGTCCAGGAGCAGTCAACAGTTCTAAGTGGTTTATCACTTCTATCAGTG
>CM008339.1:31608957-31623528 GCA_002525835.2 Ipomoea batatas
CATCTTGTAGTTGAAGTTGGTGACCGCAATCTTCACTCTCCAATAATCCTTGTAATTGATCTTCACATGCCAATGCACTCTTATAGGGCACATATGTTTAGTGCACTGCAACAGTGGTGCATTATCTTTCCTTGGAGTGTTAATCCCCGCAGATTTCAGCCTCTTCGTGTCACTCGACCTGATAAGTATAAACACATTTAAATTGAGTTATATATATATATATATATATACACACACGCAGGCACACAAGCACACAAAAACAAACTTTTATGTTGCTCCACAAAAAGTAAAATCTCTTGCCCCGAGTTCCACCCTGACAGAACTTGTGGAGGTAGTAAATTAAGGAGGGGTCCATTAGGTGTGAGAGGATCAATATTTAGTGCTCATATAGAGTCCACTGCATTAGGTGTGACTCCACACTAGCGGCGGATCCAAGAATTTTTCAAGATATAATATAAAATTTTGAGGAATGACCATCTGAATTACCTAAATATGTTATAACTTGTATATACATTTCATTTATATATATATGGGGGTGGGGAGAGGAGGGCAAGTAACCCATTATCCCCACCCCCTTTTGTATCTGCCTCGGTCCACACTGTGGCTACCAAGATATGATTATGTACCCTTGTTCATAATTTGTCATCAAAAAATTAATTGAACAGCCCGGTGAAGGCAATGCACTTTTATGTTAAAGATTAGAAATTTGATTGAATATAAAATTTGTATTAGTAGTGTAGAATGAGAGTTGAAGATAGGTTACTTGACGCAGTTTTTGTGGGTGCAACCACAGGCGCAGGATTGGCAGGGAACAATAGTCTGGTTGTAGAAAGACGAGAAGGAGACGCAACAGGTAGAGTATCTTGATACCAGAAGCTGAGAATATGTGCATGTCACATTCCATGTCACTGCAACCATTCATACATATATATCAGTCTAGTACTAATCAGGTACAAAAATTAAGATTATGGGCATATTATATACTCCATCTGTCCCATTTTATCTATCCTACCTGTGAGCATAAATATAATATAAACATAAATGTGCAGTCCAACTATCAGCTTGGGCTTTTAGTTGGATGGAGCACATGATTCAATTTGGTATCAGCGCCACCCGTACAAAAGACGGGGGTACAGGCCTTTAGTTGGATGGAGCACATGATTCAAAAATGAATTCTACCTACTATTCATTTGTTTCTAAATATATAAATTTTGTATACTAACATTAAACTTAATATTATGAAAATTTGAATTAAAAAGAATTTCAGTCAAGCCTCGTAACCGAACCAAACACATAAAATGGGACGGAGAGAGTATAATATAATTGTTAGGCGGTGTCCAGTAAAAAAGTCTAGCACCCCGTGGCAGGGGATTGTTGGGCAGAGTCCAGTATAGGGCTTAAAGGGTCAAGCTCCAGGGAGGTCAGTAAAGGACTTAAAGTGCTAAGTCCAGCACCCATCCAGCATCTAAAAAATGACTAGGGGATTATTGGGCGTAGGAAATGACTCAAAGGGCTAAGTTGGGCTGAGGCTAGTAAAGGACTTAAAGAGCCAAATCCAGGACCCAACATCTAAAAAAAATGTGTGACAGTAAAAGGAAATAAAGTTATGCATTCGATATGAATTATAGCTTTTGGTATAGTACTAAGCATTTGATACTAACAATATAATATACGAGTTGAGATGAGTTGAAACATACTCAATGCTTGAGTTTTTCGTCTACGATCAGGGGTGAGGAAGATCGTGGAGGGAACAATCTTTGCAGGGCCGCAAGTGTAGCCCGGGCCAGGACCCATGAGAGTGAAGTTGGTGGGGAGCTTGACGGTCTTGTTAGACGTGCCGGCTAGCCCGACGCTCACCTGAAACGCCGACACAGAAGCCGATGGGTCTTCGCCCCAAGACGCCACCACCCCACCCTTGCAGCAGTTGGAGAATTGCTGGTTATATGGAACCCCAGGGAGGAGATCAACAATTGTGGGGGTCTTCTTGCAGCAATGTGGCACATTCCCTTTGAATTTGGAGCAATCCCCTTGCTCTGTGGCTTGTGCTCCCACAATTGACCATATCACTTCTTTCTTAGCCCATGACCACCCCAGTGTCCACCCTGGGCTCATTATGGCTCTATACATTTGAAAGTTGTTCATAGTTACCGCAGCCTGCACCATATCATATCCATTCATTCATCATATCAATTATTCATCTTTACTTTCTTGAGGGCAAATTATGGCTATGGATCCGGGTCTATGTTCACAAATTTAGAGTTCTATGTTTACAAATTTAGAACTCTATGTTCACAATATTATAATTCTATATTTACAATTTTAGATCTCAATATACAAAATTACATTACTCAATATTCACAATTTTTGAACTCTATATTCACAATTTTGTTATATAGATTCAAAAATTGTGTTATACTGTTGAACATAGAGTTATGAAATTGTGAACATAGAGTTATGAAATTGTGTTATCTGGGTCCACCTTGCAAGGTAGACCCGGGTCCATGGCATAACAACTGCTTTCTTGAGAGAGTCGACAATCCGTGAGACAGGTCGGCTCAAGATGAGAATGTAATACTGGCAAATGTAGCTAATTAGAAATAAAATGTTTGTTACTCATAAGAGAAATTATAATACTTTTGAGAAAAATTGTAATACTTTTAAATCAAAATGTAAAAATATACGAAGTAACATTTTTCTTCAAAAGTATTACACTACTCCTTATAAGTAATAAATATTTTATTCCTAATTGATATTACATTTTCTAGTGTAAATATTACATTTTCTAGTATAAGTGTTATATTTTCATTTTGATCCGATCTGTTTCACGAACAAGTTTTCACCCCAGGCCACAAGAAATAGGTTTATAATGTCGCTGGCTAATTAGTTAGATTCAAAATGAAATGGACAAAGAATAGAATACAAATTATATTTTGTTTGTGAAAGTAAGAAATCAAGTTCGTTTAGCAATTGCATTACAATGTTTAGTTGGTTTTAGAAATATAAGTGAAGTAAATTTTTAAAAGACATAAATACCCTTCATTGTGAATGATATATATAAATCATCAAGGGCATTACAAAAATAGGATATTTTCAAATTTTTAGGAATTGCTTAATATCGATATATCAAGATGTCCTTTAAAGTGAATTTACCCAAAAAAAAAAAAAAAGTCCTTAAAGTAGCTATTCCAATATTCTCATGTAAAAAGGATTAACTTATTCTCAAAAATAAAAGGAATAATTTATGCCCTCCTTACTACTTATAGGACATTTATAAATGTCACCCTTCAATTCTATGTGGTATAAATGTTGTCATTGTATTCTCTTAACGTGTGTATGTATATTGCCCATACCCATTATATTATATATAAACGTTACCCTTAAATTCTGAATTGTCTAAACGTTATAATTAGCTTATAAGTGAGGAGTATAAATTATAATTTTCTCAAAATAAAAAAGACTTACCTACCAATGAAATAAACATATTATCAGAAATGCTATTTCATTACCAATATGAACCAAAATGCTGTTAGTGTTGGTTTGATCCATGTGCATGCACTGTCTAATGCTACTATACTACTATACTTACCACATATCCATCAGCTGTCCAAGACATAACATCCCATTTTATTGTGATGTTCCCAAAGGGATCAAGTGGATCAAATGGCTCTGAAGCAAGAAAAGCAAAGATCAATATAATGCACCAAATGAAAATCCCCTGGGCCAGCTCCTGTACCTCTCGGAACAAACTTGGGTGGACTCGGACCGTTATACGGACGCGGAGAAAGACCCAGTGAATTTACCGAAAAAAATAAAAAATGCAGCAAATGAAAATGGAAAAATAAAAATAAAAATTGCAGATTGACAGAAAGATAGATGTGGCTACCTACCTGCATGAGGAAAGATCAAGAACAAGAAGACAGCACAGAAGCTGAGCCTTGCTAAGGTTGTAGGAGAACAAAAATGTTTTGCCTGTTGGGACATGTTTTCCAGACCCTATATGTGACTATAGGAATGTTTCACAGTAATGCAGAGAAGACATAGAGGTATGTGGAGTATTAAAGAAGAGGTTTTGATTAGCATATAATGTGAGTAGTGAATGAATGGTGATATTACACCAAATGGTAGTTGAAGAAACTTAGTCTGATAATTCCATTTCTCTCTCCCATCTCTTTCTCTTACCATTTTGATTATGATTTTTTCATATGTTTGTCTAATCATGGTTTCCTTCAATTACAAGATGAAGCAATTGGCGGGATAAGTGATGGGAGACTGAAGAGCATAAGAGAGAGTTGATGAGTCAGTTCTTTATTTGGTGGCCATACTTTTCGTAATTAATATCTTTTAATTAAAGCTGTCTTTTTTTTTTCTTTTTTTTTTTTTTTTAAATTTCACTATTTGTGTTGAAGAAGTTATTGGTCCGCTCAATATATTTTTATAATTGACACTTAAATATTGATAATTAGTTTCTAACATTTAACATGTAAAGATTTTAATTAATGAAATATTTCTTCCTCCACTTGCACCCGCACCCGTAGGGTAATTAATGAAATTCTTTTTTGATCCTTGCCGTGATGAGGATTTTTCTAGGGTGGAGAATCCCAAAATACAAATTATTAATGTCATATATGTACATCTAATATAAATTTATTGTTTTAATTTATTAATGATAAAAAAAAAACCACAAACCTTTATAAATTGTGATAATTATATTCAAAATTTAGAATTTGTTTAAAAAAAACCTATTACACTGCAGTATGCGTTCATACATACTTTTTCAACATACTAAAGTACAAAGAATCAATGTCCCCACTAGATTTGAACATGTGACCTCCCATTTGTAATAGAGTCAATAACATTAGAAAAAAAAACAAAGAAAAATAGAAAAAACCTCAAATATTTCTATTGTAACAACTATATTCAATTATAATGTCTAACTCTAAAAATAATTCAATTTTTTGGGTTTATGTATTATTGGTGTTTATAATGTTTAAACATGCTTTTATATAGAGTAATTTCATTTTTGGTTCAAGATTTATATGTGACAATTTATTTCTAGTCCTTTTTTATTAGAACATCCACTTTTGGTCCTAGTATTATTGTGGCATAACCATTTTTTGTCATTTATCAACAAATCAGTTTAAATATCGTTAAATACAAGGACATTTCGGTCTTCAATTATGAATGTTTTCAAAAAAAAAATAAACATAAAAAATATAGCTGTTCAACATATTTTGTATAAAAAAGATTGAAATGTCCTTATATTTAACGATATTTCAACGATTATGTTGCTAGAGGACTAAAATTGGTCATGTCACGATAATACTATGACCAAATAAAGATATTCTAATAAAAAAAAAGACTAAAAGTGGATTGCCACCTATAAATCTAGGACCAAAAATGGAATTAACTCCTTTTATATATGTAAAATGTTTTCTTAAGAGATTAGTTTTGGATTTATAGTGGTATAAATTAGATTTTTTGATACATTATGTTCTTTAAAAAAATGTTATTTTAATTTTTAAATAATTATTTGGCAAACTCAATAAAATCGGGTTATATTGAACTTTGGTTTTTGGATTGTAAATTATATTTGTTACAAGGCAAAAACTTGTGTGAAACCGTCTCACCATGAGACGGGTCGGGTCAAGATGCAAATGTAACACTTATATGCACAAATACCATACTTATATGCTCAAATGTAATACTAATCTGGAATAAAATTTTTGTTACTTATTAGGATAACTGTAATACTTTTAAGGGAAAATACAATACTTTTACATTTCGATTTAAAGTATTACATTTTTTCTCAAAAGTATTATATTTGCCCTTATAAGTAAGACACACTTGTCAACATTACTTATTATGAAAAATGTATTACTTTTTCTCTTATAAGTAACAAAAAATTTATTTTTGATTAGTGTTATATTTGAACATATAAGTGTGAGATTTGTACATATAAGTATGACATTTGCATGGTGATTTGACCCGACCAGACCCGTCTCACTAATAAGGATCCGTGAGACAGTCTCACACAAGTGTGACCCTTGTTACAAAATACAAATGTTAAATATTAAGGAAAAAATGACACTTTTCTCTCCTGAATTATATGTTTATAGTGTTTTTCCTCCTAAATTAATTATGTATTCACATTTGCCTCCTCAGTTATTTAGAAAGTGACGATTTTCCCGCCCTCGCCCCCTCTATGTTAAATTGGCGTTTGGACTATTAAAAATAAAGATAAAATAAATATTTTATTTACTTTTATTTTTAAAAAATTTATTGTTTATATGTAAAAATTAGAACAAATTAAATGTGTAAAAAGGACAAACATCGTTTATTATAATTTTAATTTTAATTTTAAACTTGCTAGTAACATAATTAAGACTTAAACACAAATGATTCATTATTGCTACTTTTGTGTTTAAGTTTTAATTCTATTACTATTATTAGTTTAAAATTATAATATTTACAAATGGTGTTTATTCTTTTTTCGTATTCATCGTGATTCTCACATATAAGCAACAATTTGTTGAATAAGAAAAGTAACTTAAAAATGCCTATTTTGCCATTATTTTTAAGGGTCTAAACCTTATTTGACAAAGTCAAAATAATTGAAGAGCCTAATGTTGATACATGAATAATTCGGAAGGAAAAAGAGCTATGAGCATATGATTTAGGGAAAAAGTGTCATTTTTCAAATATTAATTTGTCAACTTTAAATGTTTTATTATAATTGTAAAAAAAAAATGTAAGTGGTTCCACTAATAAGATTTTATATTATTGCAAACTTCAATCAGTTTTTTTTTTTTGAGAATAAACTTCAATCAGTTTTAGTCTGTCAAAGTTTTCACATAATAATTACCAACTTTAACCTACATTGTATTTATAATAAAACAATGTACATAAGTAGTAGTGTGATGAAATCTTATGGGTAAATAGTCTAAGTTTCTTTGTTGAAAGTATGATATGCTAAAAATCATTCTCTCATGCATACATTATTCTATTAATGGTAAATCATATATGTGTATAAAATACATATATTATTTGTGTATATATAATTCGAATTATAAATTTTAATTATTTATTTATATTTATTAATGATTTAATATTGGGCATGAATTAAGTATTTATTAAATAATTATAAATATTTTTAATTTGAATGACCTATTAGAAACGTGCAAATTAGATAAATTGCATTATCGTGCAATTCAATGATTTAGTTAACCCTTATTTTAAAATTATATTTTATTTTTTATTTAAAATCAAAATTGTAATTATAATATTAAAATTATTATTTATAAAAAAATAAATAAAATAATAGATAATGTTAAGTTGGAAAGAGTAGGACCAACAATGTGCCATTAAAGAGTGTCAAATACTGAAACAATTCGATATAGTGTCCTTTTAATTCATGCCTAGACAAGAGAAGCAAGTTTAGAGTCAAGAAATCATTGATTCTCACCTTCCTTCTTGAATTCAAGATCTTATTCGTGTTTATTAATATAGTTGGCTTTTTCATTAAAACAAAAGGTAAAGAAAATAGAATGAGATATTTACATAGTGATGTCTAAGAGTTGACCCACAAAATAAAGAAATAAGAGAAAAAAAAGGATATTCTAAGTATAAAAAATTGAATATTTTATATGTACACAGTATGTTACAGTATAAAAAGAATTCTATGCTTAAAATAAAGTAAATTACTCATATCTATGTGGTCCAAATATATCACTCAATCCTTTTTCCAAAATCAACCCATGATCTCTTGGGATCAAGAACCATGTCGTAAAAGTTAACCCACATTTATTTTAATCCCAGTTTATACTCCAAAGATCTGCAAACATAAAAGAATAACACCAAGTACCCACATTCATAACGCAAATATCACAAACATGTTTCTATAACAACAAGATAAAAGCCACATGGCTGCAAAAACCCAAACTGGGTACTTGAAGCATGGTAAAAATAACAGAGTTTTTTTAACCAGTTTACGCCTTAGAGCATTCCTATCAATGGATCAAAAGGAAATATTGGAACAGTGATGATGCAATGGAGGGGATCAAAACTGATGTGGCTATGGGATCATGGGCAAAATAATACTCCAGCAAGAGCTTGAATAATGTCAGAAAAACAAAAAAAAAAATAAAAAATTAATATATCTGGGTGAGACGCAAGTGCGTCTCACCACCCAACCAGCCGGGCGCGTGTCTCACACGCGCCCGGCTGGGCGATCTGGCGGCCACTCTCAATTTAATTAAATTGGCCGCTGCTAGCAACGGCGGCCGTTGCTAGCAGCGGCCAAAATTTGCGCCGTTGCCAGGCAACGGCCATATTTCCGGCCGTTGCCTGGCAACTTCTATTTTATAAAAAAAAAAAAAAAAATCTATAATTAGGTGTTTAATATATTCATTATATTTATTTTTTTATTAATTAATTCCAACTTTTCCATAGTTCCAGCACCTCTGTTTAATTATTTTTGCCTATAATTATGTTCCATCACCTATGTTTAATTATTTTTAATAAAATTATAAATTTATAAACAAAATAGATAAAGAAATAATTAAAATATAGTGAGATAAAATGGTGGGTCCACAAAAAACTAGGAAATAACTCAAATTAGTGTGGAGAAGAGTTTTTGTAATTGAATGAGATAGTGGACGATGAGGTGGAAGTTGGGGCCCACAAAAAACTGGAGAAAAAACTCCAACTGATAAGGATGCTCTATAAAAAAAAAAAAAAAAAGCATGATGTGAAATGAGAGAGGAACCGGAAAGCCGTAGGGATATGTGGTATAGGAAAGCTTAGATCATAACACCTATTCGGAGCACATAGAAGCTTTCCTAACCACAAGTCCCTATAGATTTCCGTACACCTTCGCCTCCCATTTCAGATCAGCCGACCCCGCCACCACTTTTCGCTTGTAGGGTTTGAGAGAGGATGCGCTTTTAGGTTTCTTGAGGGCGGTATATAAAGGAGTTGTGTAGCAGTTTGGGCTTAAATTATGGGCTTGTTATTCTGCTGAATTAGGGTTCTGTTTTAAGGAAAATAGCCTGATATTAAAAGGATTTGTTAAAATGGCAACTCATAGCCAAATTATACTATGGACCATTATCCAAATTGCAATTTGGCACAATTTATATCGACAATCAAGCCAAATACCTGTGGTCTAGTGGCACCCGGTGTCTCCGTTTACACTCTCACATGGATGATGAGAGTGGGTTCGAGCCTCAGTGGAGGCTACTGTTGACTCTATATGCTTCATTAGGTTGAGACAGTAGCTAACAAATTATAGAATTTACACTCGTAAGGTACATAATTTCATAACACAAAACGCATACACATGTTATATATTTACTTATTTTTCAAATATGATTTAGGTACATAATTTGTGTTCATAGGCACAGAATTTCACAACACAAGACACATAAATTCATCACATAAGGCACAATTACTATTTTATTTCAAATACAGAATTCATATTTTAAAGATATCGAATTTTATAACGCAAAACACAAAGTACATACACATAAATCATGGTCCACAGTGCAATGTGAACCCTAGTACATGGTATAAGGATTGACAATCTTGATCATAAATAAATGTTTATTTTTAATAGATTAAAATTTTAATTTGTTGCATACCAAATAATAAACTTTCAATACAAAAAAAAGAAAAAAAAAAGAAAAAAAAAAAAAGAACATCCTTCAATGTATTAAAAATCAACTTTCAATATATTAAAGGACTTTATGTCAGTGGTCCACCTTACAAGGTGGACTATTATCTATGAAATAGTGATTGCAACTCATAACATGAATATAAAACAAATTACTACTCTTATTATATTTGCTTGGCAAATTATTGTGTGGATCATGGTCCACGTAACTGTATGAATTATGAGTATAAGGTATATATTTTTTTAATATATTTAAAATACATTATTTGTGTACGAAAAAAATACATTTTTTGTGTACTGAATGTACATTATTTGATAGTATATAAAGTAATGAACTTTTAACTACTCTACTATCAGAACATCTCAGGGATGTGGGAATGTATGATGGAATTAATTAAGCAAATTAAAATTGTCAGTTTTAAAAAGTTATATAATGTAATTCCAATTTAATTATGTAACCGCATATTTAATTTTGTAACAATTATTAATTTCACATAAGTGTGGAGGTTATTACAAAATTAAAGCTCAATTAAATTGGAGTTAAATTATGTAACTCCTGAAACTGAAGAGACTTCATTTGTTCAAATAATTTTAACAAACATTCCAAATTTGTAGATATGAATGCTCTAACAATAAAGTTCTCTATTTGGCATAGAAGCTAAACCCGTAGAGCTTACATACGGGTAGAAACTACTATTCTGAAATACTTCAAATTTTCAGAAGACGAATACTATTAATTTCACATCTCCTATATATACATAGTGTTGGGTATAAGGTTTTTAGTGATATAGCATAAAAATTATCTATTTTTCTCTTGTGTTTTGTCTATACCTGTAGGGGGTTTACTGCACAAGGCCCTTACAGAGGAAAAGCTTTATCCCAATGAATAGAAGATGCTCAACTCCGTTCTATGCAAACTCTACCAACACTTTCTCAAATATTATGTGATCATCTTGGTTCTAGTTCGCTGAAAATAGTATATTTGAATGTATGTATATACCATTGTAATTTATTGTATCCTGAAAAATTGATGCTTCAACACTCTTATATATATTATATTTAATAAGTAAAATAGTAGGACAATGAGGGTGGACAATGGGGCTATGTCAATCGTGAATGATAGTGGATGGTAGTGGGAATTGATCACCCTTAGGCATAACTTTTTGTGTGGAAGATGGCCTATCTTTAGATGAAACTTGTCAATTCCTTGGAAGAGATAAAACCATTTGATGGGTACACTGCAAAATCAAAACTTGCCTAATGTTTGTATTTAGGTCTTGATATACTGCCGTTGTTTACACACAGATTTTTAACCATAGTAAAATTTATCTTTACAAACATACAATAGCTTAATAATTATTAGATTTAAACATGTGTCAATCATTTGAATTAACGTCTTTAATACTTAGTAGAATCCATCTAATCTATACTATTAATAAAAACAAAATCACATGGTTGAAAAAATCGCTAGGCCCTCCTTGGGCACTCGGAGAGCGCCTAGCGCCTAGCCGGGGATTAATCGGCGCCTAGGCGCCCGTGTATTTTTTTTTAAAATTTGTTTAAGTATTTTTAATTTTTTAAAGACTAATAATTATAAATTATATAATACATTAATACTTAATACTAAAATAATAAATATTAACCTAAAAATATCTAGAGTTTGTACAATTTAGGGTTATTTTGCTCAAAACGATGTTGTTTTGAGTGAAATAACCCATTTAAAAAAAAGAACAATAGTTAATCGGTCGACTAGGCGGCCTAGTCGGTGTGTAAGAGGTCTAGTCGACGCCTAGGAAGCCTAAACGGTCAGCGCCTAAACGGCCTAGGCGGAGCTTAGGCGGTCGCTAGCCGACCAGCCACCTAGACCACCAATTAATGAATTAAGATTCCGCGAAATTGCAATCCTCCAAATGATGAACCCCCCATGAATTGCAATTCGTTGGAGAGGACTGACAATTTTGTTGGTATAAAGACAATTTTGCCATCCTCTCATACCTTTTGTCTTTTTAAAAAATGAAAGAATTATTATTATTATTTTAAAGAATTATTATTATTATTATTATTATTATTATTATTATTATTATTGAAAGAACTACTGCTGTAAATGTTGGAAAGTATTAGCAATATTTGCATTTCGTGTGGTGATTTTGCGGTACAAATATTTGTAAGATTCATTTTTTATTTGAGTTAGCCCAAAATGGATTTGAATTCTTCTAAGTGATGAATGATGATTGGAGTAGGGATAATTTCTAATGTGGGTTGCACAAGTAAAGTTTTGCGTTTGTAGGATGTTGATGTTTGTCACCTTATTTGGCAATCGGAGGTTAAGATTAGCAGTTAAGGGTTAGTGGATAGTGGATTGTGTTAATGAGATTGAGCACCAGATTGTATAATGATTTGTAAACAGATGTTTGATAAAATTAGTTGTTTAGTATTAGCAATTAACATGTAAAATGACTTATAAAAGCATCCATAAGTTTTATATAATAATAATAATAATAATAATAATAATAATAATATATAAAAAAACAAATTCAAAAAAAAAAAGAAAAAGAAGGGAGGCTCCCCTTAATTAGAAGTTTGTTTTACACATTTACTTTTAGAAGTTACTAGAAAATAAACCCCAAAAGAAATCAATATTTTAGCAAGCATATAAATTCAATTGCGTATATACATACAATTTTGTCTTTCTGTCACCATCTCTATTTTGTTTATTAATTAAATCATGAGCAAAGAAATTTCATCTTGACAGTTTGACCGAGTGGTCTAAGGCGCCAGATTTAGGCTCTGGTCCGAAAGGGAGTGGGTTCAAATCCCACAGCCGTCACTTTCTAAATATTTTACCCCAGTGTAAAAATTCGGCTGACTTCTTTGTATTTGACATAAGTTTTGTTAATTCATGGAGCGCTTGGCATGCCTTTCTCAAATCTCAAGTGGGATTAGGTGAATGATATAACTCACGCATTCTATACGGAATGGATTTATTATAATATTTTAAGAATATTTGGATCGATATACGATTATATAAATTATAACATCGAATATTATACAGTGGAATTGAAGTAATGAGTTGGATTGATTATGTTTTCTGGTGTTATCCTTGCTTGAATTCTAGCAAATAATTGCCCAATTAATAGTCAATGTGTAGATATATGCATCCGGTGCTAAAACTTTAGAGATTTTATATATCACTGTTTAGGATTTGTATAAATTAGACAAATTTGCTCATTCTCGAGCAACTCTGTTATAGAAATAAATTACTATCCTAATTGATTTGTATGAAAGATATATTTTTTGTGTAGATATATACTAATTTTGCCATCTTCGAATATATAAGGAATAAACAATAAGACACGAAGACGGTGAATATAAACAATATATAAAGAAGAAGCTACTTCAGTCATACTTTAATGGTCCCTGCATTGCATTTTCTCTTAGCTAGCTAGCTTGTTTAAATGTACACCCTCTTATCTAATTAAATGACAATTGACAATGTTGATGATCTTTGGAAATATATGTGGAGTATTTTGAATTTTATTTTTAAAAAGAGTATGTTGAATTTTTTTTTATTTAATAGTATAGTCATATTCTTTGTAGAGTAGTGTATATATTAAAAAAAAAAATAGATAGACATGTTTATATAATCTAATTATTTATACCATTGGTATTATTGGAAGTGGGAACAAAAATAAGTATGGAGTAGTATTTTCTCTAAAAATTACTTTGTATCAATGCTGCTGAATTTGATTATTATAGTAACTTTATTCTGAATTTAATCTTTATTGATAGATTATATGTTATATTTTTCTACAACTTTATTCTGAGTTCAAGTAATAATTATTTAATAGTAATTGAAAGTTGTATTTTTAGTGGTTTAATTAGTAAGTGTCGTCAATCTAGGAATGGCTAGGAAGGATTTGAGTAGCAAGGGGCTAAGTACAACATCATCAAGTGTTTGAAAGCTAATCGAGTTGATAGGTTTGTTTGCATGATATAATTGTAAAACAAACAATTGAGTTGAGAAATAAACAATGATAAAGAGGAGGATTTAAATCAAATAGCAATGCACAAATGCTTCTATAATGTTCTAAGGTTCAGGCTAAACAATGCTAAACAATGAAGTGAGGGAATCAAGTCAATGCCAATGCCACTCTCGTGGACATTGGCTACCACCAAAATTCTAATCTCATTCTCATGGTAATTACACTATGTGAGATATTTAATCAAACACCTCGGGTGCATCATATCTTCCAACTCCCCTTTCTCAAGGGCAAGTTAGAAATGTGAAAGGGTTGGCTATGGTGAATCCCTATTCTCATAGGTGAAACACCAATTCCATACATTTCTTGCATAATTTGGCCATAATCAAACAAGAGTCAAATAATTCTCTAATTTCACAATCACATTCATTCTAAAGGCAATGAAAAACCTAGATTAAACAATTTAATTCATGTAAGCATTCATACAAGGATATAAAATTTAAACCCCTAAAGTATTTAACAACTCATAATGAAATGGTAAACTAAAACAATTCGAATAATAAGCAAATAATTTAAATGCAAAATAAAGTTGAGAATTGAAAGAAGAAGAAAAAGTTGAAACTCTTACTTGAATAGATATATAATGTTTGAATCTGAACTTGTAGTGAAATTGATAATTACAAAGGTTGATTCTTCTCTAAATCTTCTTCAAAATTAATGGAATTGCAATGGGTAGATGATCTAAAGTGTTTGTGGAGAGAAAACATAAAGAAGACATAGAAAAATTGAAAGATAGATTTAAAATAAAGCCTCATCCTATTTATACAAGCTAGGAGGGATCTATCCCTTAGAAAACTTCAAATACCACTCTAAGACTCTTTCCTTATTACATTTTAGGTACTTTCCTAATCTATCTCGACC
>CM008339.1:31623592-31636141 GCA_002525835.2 Ipomoea batatas
CCTTCATCGTGACTAGAATTAAATCCCGCAGGTTCCAGGATGTCACGCTGCAAGTCACGGCATGACCTGCATCGTGACGCTTGGAATCCGCAAAGCCGCCGGCAGGTCACGATGGAGGTCACGACATGACCTTCATTGTGACCACACAGGCCACTTTCAGATGGTGGCTGGTCACGCTGACCTGCAGCGTGACACCAAGCCATCTGAAAGCTGGCCAGAGTGTTATGCTAATGGTCACGACGTGACCTCTAGCGTGACACCCTCCCTGTGGCATTTTCTAGCTTCTCCTTCGCTCCAATTCTCTGTTGAACTTTGCTATGGTTTTGACCCTTCATTCTTGAACCATTTTGCCTTGAATTCATCCCGATTCGTCTTCATTTTACGCTTTATCATGTCTGGGTCCCGGTTTCCAATCATGAGCCATAAACACCTGAAATACCCTTTGTTCTTGCACAAACACATAACATTCACTAAGAAATTAGTACAATTAACGTGTATTTATAAATTAATTCATGGCTTATCATAATTGTAATAGAATATAGTTTATTTTAGGAGTTATGAGACTTAAACGGGTTTTAAGGAATGCAGTTTTTCAAATTTTAAATTGGTGTTGTTATTATATTGACTAATAAAATAATAATTAATAAATAATAAGTTATAAAACGGGAGAAGATAATGTGTGTCAACGCTAATTAATCCCTGCGAGTTGATGCCCATACAATTGAATAGATACAAATGTCTAAAGAACATTACATATAACCATTCAAGTCTAATATGTATAGTCTTCTAATAATCAAACTAACTATAATGCAATTAATTCGACAATCGATCAGGAATTGATTATAAATTTAAAAAAAAAAAATTACGAATGAAATAAAAAGAAAACATAATATCACCGGTTGAAATTACACATTATTGAAAACCTCTTTGTAGATAACATTGGTAGTAGCAACAGAATCTTGCCCATCCTCGAAGCAACGTCTAGAACAATATCACCGAACTCCTTATCTTTGCCGATAGCGTTCTCCACACGAACGTCTTGCTTGTTCCTCCGTAACCATCACAAAGAATAATCCATCTCCATTGGAATCTATATCAATCATCACAGAGTCATAGACATTCTTTTGCTTGTCGGTCAATTGTGTTACCAACAATTCATGCTCTTTTTTCAACGATTCCTTGTCATACGCCAACTCTTTGCCTAACAACATGTTTTCTTTTCTACTTTCCTATTCGTAATTCAATTTTAGATTAAAATTACTAATAGTAATAATACAGTACATATACTTCTCTATCAATATGAGATGTTGATTAATTAACTTTTTGTTACACTATTCCTTTAATTTCTCTGTCGTTTTGGGGTTATCTAATTTTGGGTAGAAAGGTTTTATTTTTATTTTTCCTAGAAAATTATAGAAAGTGTTGACTTGGATTATGTTCATCTTGAATATAATATGTAATTAAAAATTGTAGAATAAAAATGATTAAGTAATAAATATATAATTAACATATAAAATGAAATGTTTATTACTGAATGAATTATTCGTTATTCATTTATATTAGCTCATACATTTTATTTTTAAAGAAAACGAGTCATTGTGTAATCATAATAATACACTTTGTTAGAATCAGTTGTTGGTGCACCAACATTTAGTCCAGTTAATTAAATAAAATGCAATTTGTAATTTTCCTTCCTATCAACCAATTGAAGCACAAAGAACTCTACTGAGACTCGGACCCACAACCCCCCGCATGAGAGAATAACTTGGTGCTATTGGACCACAAGGTCCTCGGCATTTATGTACTTATTTGATTTTATTATTTCAAAAAAATATTGTAGTGGTTAGCAAACCAAATAATATATATGTAATTAATACATAAGATTTAATATAACAAATTGGAGATACATTCATAGTTGTGTATTTAAAGTACGAATCATGCTAATAGCTTATTTTCTTTCTTCAATGTCGTTATATCAAATTTATTTTGTGCATCGCACGGGTAAAAATACTAGTTATACAACTAAAAATTCACCTCCAAGGTAAGATTTCAAAGTTCGTGCTTTGATTATAAAATACTCCCAACCCTCTTTTGCAAAAATAAGAAATTATTTAGTAGTCTAAACAGTTTAAACTTTATTAACAATTCAAACGTGAGAAATTTCATATTTTGATTGAAAAGAATTAAAAGTTTTCTATTTTGTGGAATTGAAATGCCAACCCTCCCCTTTAAAATTTTTTATTTCATTGAATTCTCGAGACAAAATATCCTTCATCCAATTGACAATGATTACGACGACGATAACAACAACAAAAAAGTTATTTAATTATTATACTTTATTTTATTATTATGATTATAATTTACTATATTTTGTTATAATATTATAAATTAAATGTAATTATATTAACTTTAATTTATAATTTATTATAATGTTTTTGTTATTATTATAGAATTTATTTCATTTTACTTTATTGTTGTTGTTAGACAGTGACATTTTTATCTTTATATTACGTGTTCTCGAAATTTTTATATAAATAAAACACAAGAACATAAATTTTGAATAATTTTATTCATACCAACTAAACAATAAAATTTATATTTTCACTTTATATGTCATTATTTTTCTTCATGCAAATGCAATTTTTTTTAACTCTAGGTTTCTCATTGCAACCAAATGTCGGCAATAGGATAAATAATTTTTTGGTATGACATGCTTAGCTTATTGCTAATTTGCTATTATCCATTCATGATTTCCCCTTACAAATTAGATTGAGCGCTTCTTTGAAAGTACATCAACTTTCAATGTATTTTGCAATTCTTTCAAATAGGGTTAGCAAAAAATAAGACCGAATGAGAAACCGACGATCGATAATCGAATCGACGGAAAATTTTAATTTTCGGTCGGTTATCGGTTACGGTATTTAAAAGTTGTCAGTCATTTCGGTTTTTCGGTCGGTTATCGGTTTTGGACCAAAAAATAAAAGGGGCAAGACTATTGCTGAGAAAACTTTGGAGATGATACCAACCAAAGAAGTGCCACCGATTTCATTGGCAAAGCAGATTGAGAAGGAAAAGCGCATGCTTCTGAGACGTTCAAGGAAAATATTTAGGGTAACAATGACAAAATGAGCAAGTTAGAGCTTTCTCCTAGTGAAAGAAGAAAAGCAAAGACACACAATGATGGAGTGGCTGGTCCTAAAAGATCACGGCCCTGTTTGGTAAATGGCTGTTGGCTGATTGAGTTGGCTGTTTGGGTTAGAAGGTATGATTAGTTGATAACATTGGTTGATTGTAGAAAGTTGTTTGATAAATTAGTTGTTAGCTGATAGCTGTTTGGTATAATTCTTTTTTCAAAAAGCTAATTGAAAAGGCTGATTTGAGTAGCCTTTTGAATTTTAGTATTTTGGAGTTACAAAAAGCTTATTAACCAAACAACTAATAGTGGTTAAATAAACCAAAATTAGCTGATAGGTTGATTATTTACCAAACAGGGCCCACCATTTTGAGATGTTGCAAATTCTTTACCCTTGGTGATGCAGAATAGAAAAGGCAGTTTTTCCCAGCCCTGACCATGGCAACGTAGTAGAGCATTGCATTTGAAAAATTGAGATAAAAGAGTTTAGTGAATCAGTTGGATAACAAAAGATAAGTAACTCTGGAAGCAAAGGGCAAAAGTCTTTTGGTACAAGGGTGGTGATAGTAACTCCAAGTTCTTCCATAACTCGGTCAGGAAACGAAGAAGAGATAATGAAATTTTGAAGCTACGGGATACAGATGGAAACTGGATTGAGCGTGGAGATGGGATGAACAATCTGATTAGGGATTATTTTTCTAACTTATTCAAATCCACCGTGGGGGACCATCAGGCGGTGTTGCGTTGCATTGACTCAAAAATCTCAGAGAACCAGAACAGAGCCCTTCTTCGAAAATTTACAAAGCAGGAAGTTAAAGACGCGATCTTTGGTATGCATCCAGACAAGAGCCCGGGCTACGATGGCTTGAACCCAGGTTTCTTCCAAACTTACTGGGATATTCTTGAAAATAGTATGGTTAATCTCTGCAATAGCTTTCTCCACACTGGGGTCTTGCCAGAAGGGCTGAACACGACTCACATTGCTCTCATACAAAAAAAACCAAAACTGGAATCAATGCTTGATCTTCGACCTATCGCCCTGTGTACTGTGGCCTATAAGATCCTCTCTAAGGCCATGGCCAACCGCCTTAAACCAATCTTGGATGATATTATTTCGGATAAGCAGAGTGCATTTGTACCGGGAAGATTGATAACTGATAATATCATGGTGGCGTTCGAATTGCAGCACTTTTTGAAACGCAAAACACAGGGAAAGGAAGGTTATGCGGCCCTAAAGCTAGACATGAGCAAGGCCTACGATAGAGTCGATTGGTCTTTTCTGAAGGCTATTATGCTGAAGTTGGGGTTCGAGAGGCAGTGGGTGAATCTGGTAATGACCTGTGTATCTACTACAAGCCTTTTTGTCATCAACCAGGGAGAAGAGATAGGACCCATTACTCCAGAAAGAGGGCTTAGGCAAGGGGACCCCCTATCCCCTTACCTATTCCTACTAATTGCGGAAGGTCTCAGCGCTATGTTGTCTCGGTTTGAGATAGAGGGGAAAATTCATGGAATCTCGGTGGCAAGACAAGCACCCCAAGTCACTCATTTACTATTTGCAGACGACAACTATGTGTTTTTCAAGGCCAATCAGGAGGAAGCAAACAGAATTAAAGATCTCCTTTCCACTTATGGATTGGCTACTGGCCAGTACATTAATTTTGATAAATCTTTGCTCTGCTTTAGTGCAAATGTGGGGGAAGGGGCTAGGGAGTTGGTGGGAGGTATATTGGGTGTGAGGAGAGAGGGTGGAAATGGGAGATATCTGGGACTGCCTATGATGGTGGGTAGAAATAGGAGGGAGGTCTTAGGCTATATTAAGGAAAGGATCATAGCCCGTATAGAGAGCTGGAGTCACAAATTCTTATCTAGAGCAGGTAGGGCTGTGTTGCTTAAGAGCGTAATCCAAGCTATACCGTCATATGCTATGGGGGTGTTCCTGTTGCCGGTGGGGTTGTGTGAGGAAATAGAAGTAATAATGAACTCTTTCTGGTGGAAGGGAGGTAGGAGGGAGAATAAGGGTATTCATTGGAAGGCTTGGGGAAAATTGTGCTATCCTAAGAGGTGGGGAGGGCTGGGTTTTAGAAGCCTTAGGGATTTTAATTTGGCTATGCTCTCAAAACAATCATGGAGGCTCATAAATAATCCTAATTCTCTTGCAGCTAGAATTTTGAAGGCTCGTTATTATCCTGGTTCGTCATTTCTGGAGGCAAATCTGGGCACAAATCCTTCATTCATTTGGAGCAGTTTGATTCACACGCAGGAAATAATAAGAAAGCACTGCAGATGGCGTGTGGGCACTGGCAATCAGATTAAGATATGGAAGGACGACTGGCTCCCGGATAAGTTAAACCCAAGAATTGAGTCATTCCCGTATCCATTTATGGAAGAGGCGAGAGTTGCAGACCTAATGGTGACAGGGCAAGATAAATGGGATGAAGAAGCCATTAGAGAGATATTCACGCAAAGGGATGCCGATCTGATCATGAGTATTCCTTTGACAAAGCAGCAATTCTGTGACAAAGTGATCTGGGCTCCAGATGATAATGGCTGTTTCTCTGTAAAAAGTTGTTATAAGGCTATTAGAGGGGAACTCCAAGAAGCAGACTCTCAAACCTGGACCAGAATGTGGCAGCTGCATATTCCACCTAAAGTTAAGGTCTTTCTATGGCAGGCATGCACCAACAGCTTACCAACTAAGGACCTCCTCCGTAGAAGGAAAGTAGATTGCCCTGCTGATTGTCCGATATGTGATCACGCTGATGAGTCGATTGCCCACCTACTGGTGGAGTGTAGCTATGCGAGGTCTATTTGGCGGCAATCGGGATATCAAGTGGGAGAGGTTTCGGGAGTCCCATTCCCGGTGTGGGTCAATCAAATCATGGAATCAATGGATAAAGCGCAACAGAGCTTCTTTGTGATTATCTGTTGGGAAATTTGGAAGCAAAGAAACGAGAGGGTTTGGAATAGCAAAAATGTCATTCATAGCCAGCAGCTTATTTATAATGCAAAAAACTTCCTAGATGCCTGGAGAGATGCCATGAAGATGCATGCAGTGGTAAGCCAAACAGCTCCTATTATGAATCAAAAGTGGACGAAGCCGCAAACGGGAATGTTGAAGATGAATGTTGATGCTGCAATCAACATACAGGCAGCAGCAATGGGTCTCGGCAGTGTCATCCGAGATGAGGATGGAAAGTTTGTGGCAGCACGTGGCGCTCAGTGGAGGGGTAACTTCACACCCAGGGAAGCAGAGGCGGTAGCCATACGGGAAGCTCTGAGCTGGCTGAAATCGCATAACTTTGACAATGTCCATGTAGAATCTGATTCTCTGCAGGTAGTCCAGTGCCTCAAATCTAAGGGCGGAGAGTCTTCATTTCATCTCATTGTTGAAGATATCAAACATCTATTGCATGACTTCTGTAATGTGTTTATTTCCTTTACTAGAAGATCAGCGAACCAGGCTGCTCATGTTCTTGCAAGACAGTCTAGTTCATCGCCTGATTACTCGGAGTGGTTTTTCGACCCTCCACCTATCATTTGTAATGCTTTGGTTTTGGACTTATGTTAATGAATGTTATTCTGTTGTTTTCAAAAAAAAAAAAAATCATAATTATTCGAGCTGTTTTTTTAAATAAAAAAATTATTTTCCCTTTAGATTACGTAATTGAATTTAGATAGGCAAAACTTTTTGGTGTCTCCATCTGTCTACCTATCGCATCCATATCTATCGCTATCCGGAATACGTACTCTGCTGACTTCTTTCAATTTTCACAAAAGGTTCTACTACATTCACTCTCATTTTCTACTTTATCATTTTTACTTCTTCACGTCATAATATATGATATGTTATCTTTATTATGTGGATCCTAAAAAAAGTTTCAATACCATACTTTTATATAAGAGAGTAAAAGTAGGGAGTATAACTTAAGAGTCCATGTAGTATTTTTCTTTCACAAAAACACTAATATATATAATAATAAAATTAATTTTATATGAGTTCTACTACAGGGACATTCATTTTACGCAAATTTTACTGTGGACCGCACATCAAAACCACGTCGTTTTGATTAATGAAAACAGACGGATGAAACAGCTTCCATTTTATACTCTCTCACTTTTACTCTCTGACGTGACAACAACTGCAGTTCCCTTTCAACACAACTGCAGTATCAGTTCAACTCAATTGCAGTATCAGTTGTCCATTTTATACTCTCTCACTTTTTTACTCTCTGACATGATTTATACTCTCTCACTTTTACTCTCTGACGTGACAAGATATGATAAGTTATCTTCATCATGTGGGTCCCAATGAAACTATCAACATCAAACTTTTGTGTGAGTGAGTAAAATTAGGGAGTCCAAGTAGTATTTTTCATTTTATATTTCCTCAATCGAGTCCTCCATCACACACAAAACCTTTATGGCACATTTGGTTCGCGGAATAGAGCTGAAATAGAAGCATTCCCAGCAATAGGCCTATTTTTCCTGGGATTCCTGGGAATGACCTATTCCCTTTGCAAGGGGAATAGAGATTCCTAGGCCCGCTAGCATTCCCAGTAATAGGCTCCCCTTGCAAGAGGAATAGAGATTCCTAGGCCCCCCTAGGTATTAGGCTATTTTACCCCTGGGCGCGTTTTGGAGTTTACCCCTTGGCGCGTTTTGGAGAAAGATCTTCCTTTTCCCAAAAGGCTCCTATATTATTTTTTTTAAAAAAAACTTGTAACTAAGAACAATTAAGGTTCCTTAAATAAATGAGCTTTTGGCTCTTTAAGGCTTCCTCATCCTGTTGTTAATTTCAAAAGAGATGCATGCTTCTCTTATATAGAGGAGCTCAAATGAGCTCCTCTTCATAAGTTACCAATGTGGGATAAAAAATTCCAATTTGTATTTAAAAAAATTATTATATATGTAATTTTGTTTTAATTTGTATTATTATTATTATTATTATTATTATTATTATTCATTTTTTCTTATTATTGTTATTAATATTATTATAATTTTTATTTTATTATTACATAATAATAATATTAATATTAATATTAATAATAACATGAATGTCCTTATTATTATTATTATTATTACATATTTTATAAGGGTATTTATGTATAATAATAATAATAATAATAATAATAATAATAATAATAATAATAATAATAATAATAATAATAATAATGATAATAATAAATTTTGTACAAGGGCATTTATGTCTTTTAAATATATTATCCATTTCTATCCCTTTAACCAACCAAACGCTGGAATACAATTTCCAAGTCTATTCCTTCCGCGAACCAAACGCTAGAATACAATTCATATTCTATTCCTTACATATTCCATTCCTTATGGAATAATATTCCTATTCCATTCAAATTCATTTCGTGAACCAAACGTGCTGTTATAGTGAGATTTGCATCCCTTATGTTATTTGCAGACTCTGATACAAGAGTAGAATTTATATATTACACACCTTAAAGTAATGATCATAAATTTTTCATGTCACAAAAAACATTAGATCTCTTCATATAATAATCAAATCTTATATTTTGTTAAAGAAAAATATTAAAAATTGTATTAGTAAATATCATTTATTTATAAATATATCAATTACAGCATGTCATGTAAGAAAAATAAAATAAAATTAAAAATACATACAATATCAATCTTTTATATATAACTAGCTCAGAATTACATATTTGCATGTTTACCTTTATTGGGGAAAATACTCCAACTCCATCAATATGGTTGCATGAAACATATAATTATATTAAATTTAAATTGTTTATAATTTAAATTTTTACTATATATATATATTTACGTATAATATTTGGTATCTCTACCATTGAGAGAGTAATCCAAATTCAATGAGTGTGGTTCATATTTTGAGGTGAACTAATTCATAACTTTTTAACATTGTGCAAATAAACAATAATATAATTGATACTTTGACCTTGCAGGCTGCAGCTGCATTAGTAGCTCACTTATCATCAAGTATTTCAACATGTTATGTTATATTTAATTTAATGTTTGTAAATAAAATTATATATTTAAAACTACATTAAAGTTCTATTAAATAACAAAAGTTGAATATAAACATTATAAAAAAATTGTTAAAGAACAAAATAAGAAAAATTCAACCAATAAATAGTATATGTAATAAACAAATTAGAAAATAGAGATCAGAGTATTATCTTGTATTATTTTTTAATTTGCATGTATAGTAAATAACAAAAATAAAATAATAAGACAAAATCCCTCTTATTTTATTTATATCAAATACAATTAATAAAGATTTATTCAAATTGTTTATAATTTAATTATTTAATATAAATTACTTTTCATTCTTCTTCCAAATATAAATTACTTTAGAATTACCGAATGAACTCTATTTAATTTTTTATTTAATAATACTCACTCTGTTATAATGTAGTATCTATTCACAATTACTTTATTAATCTACTAAAGTACAAACCGCTCCCATTGAGACTCGAATCCCCTACCAAAGCACAAAGAGTTAATATCACTCCGATTGAGGTTCGAACCTACTTTCTCAACCTACTGAAGCACAAAGAGTCAATACCGCTCCCATTAAAGCTCAAACCCAACTTATTGAAAGCCCTATAAGTCAATACCACACCCCTCCCTCATTGAAGCTTGAACCTACTTTTTCAACCCATTGAAGTATATACAAAGAGTCAATATCATCCCTTTGAGGCTTGAACCCAATCTACTGAAGTCTTAAGAGTCAATACCGTCTCCATTGAGTCTCAAATCCATGGCCCCGTATGGGAGAGTCAATTCGTGCTAATAGCAAGACTTTTTGTATATAAAACTAAATTAATTTTTTTTTTAAAACAAATGTATGTAGGAGAATTTTTTTTTGTCACTCTCAAATACGGAATAATAAAATTATTAAATTACCTAAAAGCCATCCAACCAAACAAGCTAAGGCAAACATCATGAAACCCCTTTCAAGGTTTTCTAGGATTGATCAAACACTCTCTTTAAGCTATGAAAGGTAGAAGTACTTGACCCTTGACCCTCTCTCTCTCTCTCTCAGTCTCTCCATACCTTGTATGTGTATTTTTTCATCTTCCCCAAACAAACCTTAATCATGAACTCCACTCTTCTTCACTAGTGTGTTTCTTTTCTTTCTTAGCTAAAACTAAGAACCCAAGAATTGAAAGAGTTGCAAAAAGGACCCAAAAAAAAAAACGTTAATTTGATGGATTCAGCAAACGTTGTTCCCTTCATCGGCACAAACTCAACGATGATGATGATGATTCCCTCCTCCGCCACGTCATCCGCTTCTTCACTCTGCTCCCCGGCTCAAGCTACGGCTCCGCCCGCTGCGGCGGCGGCTTCAACGTTAAGCCGATACGAGAACCAGAAGCGGCGTGACTGGAACACGTTCGGGCAGTACCTCCGCAACCACCGGCCGCCGCTGTCTCTCTCTCGCTGCAGTGGAGCCCACGTCCTAGAATTCCTCCGCTACCTCGACCAGTTCGGAAAAACTAAGGTTCACACCATCCTATGCCCCTTCTTCGGCCACCCAAACCCGCCGGCTCCCTGCCCCTGCCCGCTCCGCCAAGCCTGGGGCAGCCTCGACGCCCTCATCGGCCGGCTCCGCGCCGCTTACGAGGAAAATGGAGGGAAGCCGGAAGCCAACCCCTTCGGCTCCCGAGCCGTTCGCCTTTACCTCCGCGAAATCCGGGACTCCCAGTCCAAGGCTCGGGGAATAAGCTACGAGAAGAAGAAGCGGAAGAAGCCGCCGCCACCTCAGCAGCCGGCGCCGCCGCAAACATCACCAGATCTAAGGTAGAATTTCATCACTATATATAAGCTGTGCGATTATATTTGAAGTTGTCTATTTAGTAGCAGTTGTAGTAGTAGATCAGATCAGAGTAATGAATTAAATGCAATCATGTGGTTATGGTCGGTATGTTTTTTTCTTTCCACTAATAGTTAATGTGACATTTTCGAATTCTGTAATTCTAAATTATCATATCATTTTGGCTACAAACCCTACCTGCTGGTAGATTTGCAGATCAGCTTTCATGTCTTTTTGCTCATTTTTAAAATATATATATATAATGTTTAATTAATTTGGTGATGAATAATGAAAAAGTGTGGGTGACTTTGTATAGATCACCTTCTGCCTTGTCTACCACTATACTATACACTGTGAGTCTGTGATCAAATCTCTCTTTTGTTACAGTACCACATGCTTCTGTGTGTATAATTATATACTCCATCCGTCCCATCTTATGTGTATGGTTCTTGATTTGACAAGACGAGTGCGGGGCAAGATATATACATTAGAAGAGCTCCCGTTTCAAAGGATGGAAATAGTCACTTCTTGTCACTAGATTACAATGTTATTGGCAGGTTTCAATTTTTTTAAATTGTTATTGATACTGTATATCAGTATTTGACAAATTAAAGAGAGAGTGCATTTTTAAAAAAATTTATTGAAATATTAAATACTCCGTAATTAGAAGTCTTTATCTCGTCAAACATTACATCAATATGTCACCTCAATCTTAAATTTTTCCCAAATAGGGCAGGGCAATAAATTAGTCCCAGTAGTGGCAGGCTCTCTAGTTGGAGTGAATTTTTTTTTTTTTTTTGAAACAAGTTGGAGTGAATTAACTCGTTAAAGTTCATTCAGTTTAATTACTTTTTTTTTTTTTTTGAAAATTCAGTTTAATTACTGTTCACCCATATTTGGGAAACAGGACAAACCTTTTCGCCAATCATCAAATATATTATATTTTCAAAAAAAAAAACAAAATAATAATAATAAGTATAATTAAGATGAGGATTTCATAATTAAGATGAGGATTTCATATATATTAAATTTCCACTAACACGTCTTGTATAATTAAGATGAGGATTTCATACAAATTTGTGTTATATTTAGTTAGCTTTGTCATTTGTGCAGTGTAAGATTGATTTAATTACGTAAAGCATTTAACACTTTTAAAAAATATATAAATGTGTATGAATTCATAAAAGTATTACATTTTCACTAAAATGTATTACATGTCTTAGATGGGAAGGTCTCACAATACAAATTTTTGTGTACATTCAGTTAGTCTGGTATGAAAATTGTCTCACATAAAATGTGAAATATTTTTAAGCACAAACGTAATACTTTTATATGGACCTATAGAAAATTATTACATTATCATTAAACAATGAAAGTATTAAGAAATTCCATAGTAGTATACCATACTAATTAATTAACATTACATATATTTAACAATTGTTGAGATCGTGCATGTTCTATGTGAAACTTAGTGGCACTTAAAAGCTTGACCAATATTAAGTTATTACATTGTTCTTATCAGATCAAACGAGTTAAAGTAGGGATGCAGTCAAAATTTAATTTCAGTGTGGTAAAACATTACACACAT
>CM008339.1:31674229-31693535 GCA_002525835.2 Ipomoea batatas
GGTTTATTGGCTAAAAAAACCCAAAAATATTTATGTTGATAACAATTAGCTATAACTTTTATTAGGGTGTTTGGTTCAAGTTATATAACATAACCGATGAAATGCTATATTTGGAATGTCACCTCCTATTTTTTATTCAAGTTATCTTAGTTTCTCAAAGGAATACAACATTCTCTAAAGAATGCAACAATCAATCCACATTAGATTTTGAATGTAATGTAATTCCCTAGATTTTATAAGATTCCATGCATAATTTATATTTTTTTATCATTTAATTCTAATTATTATGAAATATATATATTATGTTAGTTTATTATACAATCATACTTAATTATTTTTGTAATTATATATTTTATTTTATTTCTAATTACGCGTCATGTTAGCTTATAAAGTAATATTGTTTCTCCAATTTAAGCTCTTAGGTAATTATTTTTAAATAATTTACTTATATATGAAACCATTTCCTTATTATTTTTTTAAACATACCGTTGCCTTATTTATTTATTCTAATTTTAAAATTTATTGAAATACACAAAAATATGTTAAGGATATTAAAGTAAAAAGTCATTAGAGCATAAAAAGATAACCCATAAACTAAACATGTTTATATTGCATACCTCAATTTTACTCAAATACAAAAATATAATATCATCAGTAATCTAGCATTTCCCAATAATATAACATTCCATAAGATAATATAACATTTCGTAAATCAAACCGCCCCTAAAAGCTTAATAGTAAATTCGTATCCAGTAACCATTATTATATCAAATTATATTATTTGATTCAAGAAAAATATTTGGCGTAACCGACTTTGTTAAGTTTACGATTAGTCGATACATAAATTACTTAAAATATTACACCCCAACATTTATATGAACCACATAAGTAAAACACGCAAATTATATTGTAGACCATGGTCCACAATCATGGCTGATACTGCAGTTGTATTGAACGGATACTGCAGTTGTGTTAAAAGGGAACTGTAAGTGCGCGGAACAGAGGTCATTCATCCGTTCAACACAACTGCAGTATCCGTTCAACATAACTGCAATTCCAGACAGATAAAACGTCTTTGTTCCGCGCAACTGCAGTTTCCTTTCAACACAACTGCAGTATCCATTCAACACAATTGCAGTATCAATTCAATACAACTGCAGTATCAACCATGACCCATGGTCCACGGTATAATGACTGAGTAAAACATCTTGTGCTTAGATGACATGCATGTAGTGACTCTCCCATATGGGAGGTCATGAGATCGAGCCTCAGTGAATGCGTTATTAACTCTTTGTGCTTCTTTAGGTAGATTACAGATACTACAATGTAATAGAGTCAGTAGCGCATAAAAAAAAAAAGAAAGTAAAACATCTCATTCAAATATTTTCACATTTTAATAATTATAGCCAAATGATCTAAATTCGATAACTTCAATATTATTATTATTACTATTATTATATTTAGATAATGAATATCAATTTTCTTTATTTTTTGAACATAATTATTACCTAGCCTTTTACTGGGTAATTGTAGCCCACACGATCGTCCTGACCTGCAACAATTAAAACCAAAGATAATATTATTCATTACTTTAACTACATGATATATATATATATATATATATATATATATATATATGTCCCTAATATTGTGATAATCATGTCTTATGTGAGAACCTACGGACAAATTCAAATCACTGATCTAATGGATCTAACGGTTTAAAATAAACAAAACTTTGTAATATGTATAAAAAAGACCCCGCTCATTTTAAAAATTTGTAATATTTATGAAAATAAGTCCGCTTATTTTTTACTTGATTTCTCATCCATCAGATCTTTCAGATCAATGGTTTGTATTTATCCATACGTTCTCACCTAAGGATTAGTTCTCATATGATTAGGATTTTACACACACACACACACACATATAGGGAAAATTCTAATTTATGCCCCTCCATAATATGTCAATTGTCAATGTCAACCTTGAATTATTAGTGGTGTAAATATTGCCCCTCAATTTTCAAAAACGGTACATATATTGCCCCTCCCATGGTGTAAATATTGCCCATTTGTCGATACGGGAGGGGCAATATATGTACCGTTTTTAAAAATTGAGGGGTAATATTTACACCACTAATAATTCAGGGGTGACATTAATAATTGACATATTATAGAAGGGCAAAAATTACAATTTTCCCTATATATATATATATATATATATATATATATATATATATATATATATATATATATATATATATATATATGAGAATAAGTCTTTAAGAGAAAACTAAGAACCGATCTCAGCCTTACATTTGGAAAAATTAGACGGACCAAATCAGATTTTAAAAATAAAATGCGGTGACATTTTTGTAATTATCACCAACTTTACTATATACGCAAACTTGAACACTAAAATATGCACTTTTCAGAATTTTTCAAGTTTGCACATTTAGTATTAAAAGATTGCACTTGCAAAAAATACGAAAGTCCATTACACTTTTAAGGTTCGATTTTAGAGTTTAGGACTAAGTTTTTTTTTTTTAAATAACTTTATTTGGTATAGTGATTCACTTTTTACTATTTAGGGTCTAACCTTTACGGTTTATATTTAAATTTTAGTATTTTCATTAATTTTTTAAAAATTTATCCAGGTTTACATATGGTGGTTTATGATGGCGATATGGAACCCGAGTGCCTATCTTATTGGATAAGCTTTGGCCCAAGATGGTGGTGAAGGATGAAGGAAGAAGATTGACCCAAGTCTTATTGGGCCAGGAAGACAAAGGCATGGGCTAGAATCGCTAGTGGTCAGCCGTTTCAACGGTGCTGATGATTGCAGTTACACACCACGTACATGCATGGCTTAAGAGGTGGGTTAAAATATTAAAGGAGGTGCTATCAAGGGGTGTCAAACTTGTGACCTCCATAAAGCAACACACGCACTAATCTACCAAGCCACTATTTATCTTAATTATGTATTGAAGGGCGGGAAGCTCGGACACATGTGTGACCAAGAATATAATGAAGACTAGTCGATGTCGCATACTTGTCAAGCATCCGAAAGGTCTTCAACGCGACAACACTATATAAGACACCCTTGCCTCCCCTTAAAATAAAGGCCTTCATTTAAAAGGCATCCTTTAGTTCTCTAAATTGTTTTTGGTTTAGTGGTTGGTGATTCTAACTTCCAACAACAACACCAGGGTTCGATTCTCCACAAGTATTGGGTTATAGCTTGTATTATTATTATTTGGGTTATAGCTTAGCTTGTATTATTTATTATTATTTGGGTTATAGCTTGTATTATTTATTTATTATATGTGGTGCCTATTAAATTTGTGGTGCCTATTAAAGCTAGTGTATATCTATCTACAATCTTAATAAGAGCCAATAATGTTAGGGTAAGCGAGTGTATATGGTTCATATTATTTTGATTTTAGTAATCTTTTATGATTTTTCTTTCTTTACACTCTATTATATTATTTTCTTCCCTTAAATAACCTCACATTCCGTTAACTTTTAACTTTAGTAACAGAATATTCCGTTAACTTTTAACTTATCCATTAATTTCTATAAGTAAGGTCTTAGGTTCGAATCTCATCATAATCAGAGTTAGTATAAGTGTTAAACATATACTAAGAATATGTTAGAGTATATTATTGTTACACATTCTATTACTCTTATAGTCTTATTAAATTAAATAAATTATGCATTTCTTTAATTTAGATGTTTACAATGTCTTTATTCAAAAAAAAATATTCATTATCAAAAAAATTAAAAAAGAGATATAATTTAATTAGTTATATTGTCTTTATTTTCTACAATAAAAATTATTCATTATCAAAAAATTAAAAAAGATATATAATTTCATTAGTTATATTGTCTTTATTTTCTACAATAAAAATTATTCATTATCAAAAAATTTAAAAAATATATAATTTCATTAGTTATATAGTCTTTATTTTCAACAATAAAAATTATTCAATATAAAAAAAATTTAAAAAGAGATATAATTTCATTACTTATATTGTCTTTATTTTCTACAATGTAAAAATTCATTACTTTCAAATTCATTAATTAATTATATTCACAACATTATTCATTGTTTTCTTTTTACACTATCTTGTAATTAAATATTTTATATAATGTTATATAGTTATTTACCAAGTATTATATTAATAACATAGAAAAAATTAAAAAAAATAATTTGAAATCAATCATATTAACTACTTAGGGATGATTTGCTGACAAAGAAGACATTCAAATAACTCAATAAATTGAAGCGAGAAACTACCCCGTAATATTTTTTGGACTGCATCACAGTTGTTCACTTTAAAGGTAAATCGTATTTCTTTATTAATATGATTTAAAATGTATAAATTTTTATTACCAAAAGTAGTATTTATTTATACTATCATTTTTAGACCAAGTATTTTGACTATCGTTTTTACAAAATTGCAAACATTTATTTTAGTGACAATTATAATAAATCTCTCATATATTATCTTGCATTCATATACTTTGAATTACCGATTTAAATAAACAAATTCAACATTCAATTACATATACATGAACATCTCCTATATAATCTTGTATTGATATATTTTGAATTAGTTATTTAAAAATAAATATTACGCATTATCCTATTCGCGCAACACGCGTGAAAAAACTATTGCTAATAAAAATGAAAGGATGCGTACCAGCGGAGCCAGCTCGTGGAGAAAAATATGTGGATGTTTCCATTTCAGTGGCGTTCAAATCACCTGTTGCTGAGAATATCAATAGAGAAAAGAAATTTCCTACTCTTAATAGAGTGATCATAATCCTTAACCTTTAGATGTTAGGATTTTTTTTTTCGTTAGTAAAAAATTGCCCTCCTTATTATATTAAAATAAAAATTTTCACATTCAATAAATTATATTATATTATATTAAATATTTCATTATTAAAGATTTCATTTGAATAGCTACATTTGTGAAATAAAATATTTATTCATTATAGATAAAATCTTTATTGAAGTAATAATAAATAAATTATTTTACAAATTAAAATTAGTTAGAAAATTAAAGTTTTACAAAGAAGCAAATAATGTAGTTAAAATAGATTATTATATTTTTATGTATTACAATAATAATAATTATTATTATTATCATCATTATTAATAGTCTTAATATAATATTTTACAAGAAGTAGGTTTGTATTACATTTTTGTTATTTTTAAAATGACATATTATAGAAAAAGATAATGCATACTCTTTAACTCTTTAAGTTATGCACTTTAATACATACTATTATTGGTTTTAAAAAAAAAATAAAAATACATACTATTATTGAGTACCACAAAATATATTGCAGGCTTACCATTTATTTTAGCTCCGCCGGACAATCTGGAAGAGGATGAGGGAAAGATGAAGAGAAATGTGAGGAAAAGAAGTATAAAGAAAAGATAAGTGGGCTTATGAGCCATGGCAAGAAAGGCATGCAAATATTTGTTAGATCAAATTATATTGAGGAATACTTATTAGGGAGCCTGCTTTTATAATTATTCTTTGTTGACGCTTAAATTGCTAGACTGCCACGTACTCAACACGAAAACTAAATACTACCTTATCAAAATTTAAACTTCTTGGTCTATTGTATATATAATTTCTTTGTATTTATTTTCGGATAACACTTGTGTGAGACCGTCTAACGGGTCTCAATTAGTGAAATGAATAAAAAATTGATTAATGATCAAATTTTTAACTTTATTAATCAAAAATTCGATCCGTCTTACGGATTGAGACGGTCTCACCCAAGTTTTTGTCTTTATGGAAGTAAAGTTTTTGCCTTTATCATCGGATCAAAGAGATTTAAACGTGTCAAGCTCGGAAGACCACCTCCCCCAATCCCCATCCCCTCTTTTGTTGTTTCAGAGTCCACAATTATTGACCAGAAAACAAAGAGTTGTTTGTTGTGGAAAAGAAGCTAAATACTGCAAATTAAATATGCATTCAATATTACTTAAGTGACGGTACAAAAAGTCGATCAACGTACAGTCAAGTAAACTATACTTTTACTTTGATTCTTTGAAAAATGATAATTTTGAATTGATTTTCATATATCTTATCATATTCCAACTTTGTGAGTTGGCTTGAGCATAAATAATATATAAACATAAATGTGCAATTCGATTATTAGTTTAGATTTTTAGTTGGGATGAAACACATGATTCAATTAGTTAATTTATTATTATTAAATTTTGAATATGAGCCCCACCATTCTTGTCCTGGAGACTTGGAAATCTTGCACACTGCGAATGCTGGCAAATTATTCTGTGGACTTGGATCCACCTTGCAAGGTAGGCTCGGATCTAAAAATACACAATTTATATACTGAATGTTCACAATTTAAATTATGAACATTCAATAGGTAAATTGTAAATATTCAGTATATAAATTTTGTATTTTGACCCAGGTCCACATTGTAAGATGTATCTAGATCCATGGCATAAATCACCATAGTAAATTTATTAACTTATTTTGGGTTAATCGATTAGTTAAGATGTACTTCAAGAACGAGTTGAATTTTTCTCGACTAATATTAAGTTATTAATTGATTAATTGACAAGGCAAGGGTGGGTAAAAAAAAAAATCTAATCACTGTGCATGCAGATTTTTTAGTGTTAAATCATCCCCTATCCTAATTTGATAAGTTTATCCAAACAATTAATATAGTGTTTTAATATATTATAGTTATAACTTTTTGTTTGTTAAAAAGTAGTTACACTTAATTAACAAATTGAATATGTGATAAATAGAGATTTTTCAAACTGTAACTGTACTTATCTTAGCTTGACCAATAGTTATATATAATGATAAAATTTTGACTTATACACTTTAGTTGTTGCATATTAAGTAATTAATAAAACTTAGACTCAAGAAATTCAATTGAATGTAGGTAATTAAATGCTTGCACAAGGGAGGCCCCAACAGATTGCCCTCAGAACCCAACATGTGTATTGGATATGAAATAAGTGTCTAATTCATCATTGGCTGTAGGTTATAATTACATGGTAGTGCCCTATTCAATACTCATAAGTTACAAGAAATAATGCACTAGGATAGCCATTAACTAAGTTACATTTATTAAAAAAAAAATATTAGTATTTATAATAATAAGTAAATCGATAAATAAATTATATATTTTGAAACCAAAATCCAACACTTTGTGCAAGGCACTGTTTACTAGCTTTTGATTTCAGACAATATGAGCTGCAGATGAGATGGGGTTTCATGTCTCATAAAATGGCAATGGAACCTCCTTAACTGCTCTGAACTTCCCAACGTTGTTCAAATGCTCATTCTCCAATCTGTTAAAACACATTTATTTGCAACTTTGATAAATCATCCAATCCAGTCAATTATATATATATTGCATATCTGATTTGTTTTGGGCATGTTAGGTACCTGTAGAAGTTCCAATGTCCACGCCGAATGACCTCCAAAGACGCCAACGAGAAGTCAAGTAGTCGCGATTCCAGCATCCCAACATTGAAACGCATCACGGTTTCCACCCAAGCTAGCCTCAACACCACATTCAACGCCTGCAAAGAAAAACCATACCCAAATCTGTTCAGACTAATGAACATACTATCAGTTTAAACTTTTAGTTGACACAGGACACATCTTTCAGTTCAGGCAACATAACTATAGCAATTTAGATATGTAATGAGGTATATATACTCACTATTGATACATAGTAAACAATCTTGTTCTTGAGTATGAGGTTGTCCCTGAGATAGGGATTTTTAGATTTGTGTGAGAAAAATCCCCAATCCTTGACAAGATCCCAGTACAATTGGTAAATGGTGGCTAATACTGAAGTGGCTAACACAATGGCCAGCCAAATTTGTGACTCAGGGTGTCTAGCATAGGTTAGCCTAGCACACACTGCAACCATGGCCGAAACATATTTTCCTAGGTTAGCCAGCTGATTAATGTCGTTGTCGTCAAACCATTTCCTGCCACACTGATGATCATTACAACAAAAACATGTGTTAGATCGAAGACGACGAAGAGCATTCACAATAGTGGATATTGGGTAGAGGTTTAATTTTTTAGTTACCTGCAAAGCACGCCAAAAGTATGGTGCAAAGGAGATAATGTAAGCAAACTCTCCGAGTAGCTTTCCAGATTTGCAGGCCTGGGAATTGTAAGATTTGAAGCTTCCAGCAACATAGTAGCAAACGGTTGTTTCCATGTGCCTTAACAATGGGATCTATGAATGAACAAATATGTGATAATGTTAAAGAAAATATAATCAAATGGAGACAAATTAAAACACTTCCATTTTCCCCTGTCATCAACACTAAAAATTTAGTACTACTATACACTAGTAAGCCGTTGAGCGGAGACCTAAAAGGTCAAGTCCAACACCAGGTGGTTAAAAGATTGTTAGGCAAGGCCTAAAAGGTCAAATCCAACACCAATGGTTAAGATATTGTTAGGTGGATGGAAGGTCTGAAGGGTCAAGTTCAGCACCTTGTCTTTCAAATGTAGCTCTGGAAGCTAAGCAGACATAAAGAAATAAAGTTGGGAGCTAACTACTAGTTATATTTGTGGTGCAGTGCACGGGAAGACTGGCAGGTGCTAGGGAATTGTTTGGTGGAGGTTTGAAAGCAGTCCAGCACCTTGCATTTCGAAAACGTAGCGTTGACGAGGTGGTGGTAAACGCTTGATCCTAACATAGGCTAAGGGTAATTACCTGACTAGTAAGTTGATCAGCCATGAAAAAATCTACCATCAAAACCTGCATCATCCACAACAATAATGGAGAGTAAGTTGATCTGATCTGCAATCACTTTTAGTTGGATTTTTGGTGATTAAACAGAATGGGAACAACCTTGTACAATGGAGAGCAGACTATATTTCGCATCACTCTGAGAAAGCAGAACCGCGTGGAACGATATAATATATTCAATGGACACGCAACCAATACAAGGAAACACTGCAAAATTAAACACATCTTTAAATTAAAAGTCATATTTAACTACAGAATTTAGTGAAGCTCAGTGCTAATAAAACATTAATTAGCCAGACAGAAAGTTTGAAAATTGTGAATGGCTAACCAGAAAGATAAACCCAGGAATGGCGTTGACTTGGTTAGGAGAAAATCCACGGGAAAAAAGAAGAAGGTGAAGAAGCATGGCCCCCATAACAACAGTCATCAAAGAAGTGCAAATTAGGAAAGCATCTGAGTGTTTGAGGGCTGTGTTGGGTTGGAATTCAAATATGAAGTTGTAGTTGATCCTTGTCTTCTTCCATAGGTACAGATTGCACCCATACATGAACAAATGCAAGCTCAGCAAACCAAAAATGCTGCATTTAATTTTTAAGACAATCATATCCTTGTAGGTTTAATGTAGTTTGTGTAGCAATGGCATGCATCATGGAAACTATTGCTGATCAATGAAAACATATACTTTAATTAGAGCCGTGAAAATGGACTTTACCCGTGCGGCCCACTATATAAGTTAGGGTGGATTTTGAATTTAGCGGCCTGCCCCTAAGCGAGTCTAACAAGCCTATTTATAGGGTCCCGTTCAAAACACTTCTTAACGTGAGAACATACATACATCTTCAGTAATGCACGGTAAGTTCTTCATGAATGCACAGTAACTACTCTAGCTCGGACTACATAAATTCACAAAAAATTAGTTATTATGCATTCATGTAGAACATAATGTGCATTACTGAAGAAGTCCGCATATTCTTGAATGTTGGAGTAGCTTGGTGGTAACTGGTAATAAGTATTAGGTTTAGTGATCAAATCTCATTAATGGAGTATTTTTGTACTAGATTTACAAAACAAAAAAAAAACAAAAAAAAAAACAAAAAAAAGAAAAAAGAAAAAAAAGGGCTAGCCCGCCAACCGACGTGGTTGGCCTACCCTTGTTGGGCCGTGGGCTCGGCCCATTTCACTGCAGTACTCTGTATTTACAGGTCTAATTGCAGTTTGTTATAAGTTATAGATTATGACTGGTGTAAGCTAATTTTTTATTTTTATAATAAATGTGGTTTGAGTTAATTAACCAAACAATGAATGTAAAATTAAAGAAGAAGGTACCTGAAAACAGGGTATACCGTCTCCAAGTAAGTGGCTTCTGTTCCTGGGGAGAACATGCCACTTAAATGTGCCAATATTCCATACACAGTAAACAGTGTCATGAAACAACCTGTGAATAGTCCTGCACAATCACATAAATAAATAAATATCACTACTTTATGCCCATTATTCTGTATATAGTATAAGATAGCATTTGTTGATTACAGTAATTTATCGAAATAATCTATATTATAGTGATTTCACTACTTTGATTCTTCACTTGTAATTTTGTCCAATAATGTTCTTGACTATCAACTTTATACACATTTTAGTTATCCAATTATCAGAATGCATGAGCTCCTAGCTAGTGATAGATTTGAAGTTTAATATATAAAAATAGGGGAACAGTGAGCAATTGAAGTAGGTATTTGAATTTACCAGCGAAAAAGGGGACCATGTGAGAATCCTTGTGGAGGCGTTGAGGTATTAGAAACTTCATTGCCTTTTTTCTGTCATTGTCGGCGTAGTGCTGTGTGAATATGGTCTCCACTTCATCCATTAACCCAACCACCTTTAATTTTCCATCAGTAATTAAGTAGTTCAATATACTTTTTAGCTTAATTATTAATTAGTCATTTCAACCCCATACAAATTAAACTCAGTTACTAACCCATTAACATCCTACTATACCCACCAATCAATTAACTTTTTATTACAACAACAGCAATAATATAATAATAATGAATTATTGGCACTTGGACAATTAATGTTGATGGATTATTTAATATATACAACTCACCTTATCAGAGCTAATGAAGTGTGATCTTTTTACTTGGCTGAGATAAGTTGCAGATGCTTGCTGTTTAGATACCTGTTTAAATGGAATTGTATGTTGAGAATAGGCGCGCGCACATATATATATATATAGGGTCAGGTTCAGGTGCGGCCGTGCTCTCCCGTGCGGCCGTGCGGTCACACACCACTCAATGTTACGAAATACACCACTCAATGTTAAGAAACACACCACAATGAAACACACCACAATGTAAGTGTGTGACCGCACGGCCGCACGGGAGAGCACGACCGCACCTGAACCAAAATATATATATATATATATATATATATATATATATATATATATCTCACCTTAAATTACAGTTTGTTAAGTGATGTAGTAGAAAATAATTAATGTTGGAGACTTAATCATTTCAATTCGTGCAATAACATTACCTTATCAAATTTCTTAAGGATCTTCACAAAAGCCACCATATTCAGAGAGCTGCCATACAAATCACTTCATTATTACAACTCGCACAAATTATTAATGGTTGAGAATCAAAGCATCTATACAACATGCATTACCCAAAAGGCTCTATATGTATACTAAAGATTTAGCAAATCTAAAGAGCCAAGTTTTGAACCTTGGTCCCGTCTTTCAAATATTGTCTACTGAACCAATAAACTAAATTCGTGCATGCAAGGTTTTTTTTAATAATAATGGGAAGCTAGAATTACCTGTACCCGTCCCAAATTAAACCTGATAGGCTGTCTATGATTGCATATTACTCCCTCTGTCCCTTACTTTCTTTTTTTTAGTTTGTCGTCCCAAAATGTTGTCATCTTTCTAAAATTGAACATCACCATCATTATACTTTTCTCAATTTACCCTTACGACTTTTACTTTATTCTTTTATTTCCAAAAGTGAAAAAATAAGGGGCATAATTGAAAAGTACATTAAATTTACTTGAATTTCATAAAAAGCGTGCAAAAAGTAAATGAGACAACTAATTCAGGACGAAGGGAGTATATTGAAGTACCCGCAATATATATATATATATATATATATATATATGTCTTGGGTAAAAAACAGTTACCTGTATAATTTGAGTAACTTGAGGCCCCGGTAGAGTTCCACAAAGGCCCCTCTGATAATCTTTTCAGCACATTGGATTTTCTTCTTGCGGATATAATCTCTACTACTCCCATTATCCTTCTTATTATTAGCCTCATCACTTACCAAATCATCCCAACGCATAGACGTAAGAGCGGCGACGGTTTGGGTCGGCGTCGTCGCCGGAATTTCAATTCTCACCGCCGTCGTCTTTAGCTTCTTTTTTTTCAACTTTGCCGCCGTTGATTCCTTAACTGATGATTTTATCCCCTTCTTTTCTAAGGTGGCAATCACATCGTCTGCTGCACCTTCTGCCATCACCATTGCAATTATGAAATAATTATTCACCTTTTTTTTCAATTCTTAATAATTTTATAGGGATAAAAGAATGAAATGTGCCAAATATATAACATTTTCTCACGAGTATTAAATGGGACAACTCAATGAAGTTAGTCATGTTGTTGACTTATAATCACAAGCTAAAATTATAAGTTTGACTTCAATGGAGAGCGGCTTATTAGCCTCTTTAATTTAAATCAGTTAACTATATATATATATATATGTAATCGATCTAAACTAGTGTATTTTCATATGGTTTTTTGTCGACTAGGATCATGCCTTCAGGTAATAGTTACTTGTCAATAAGAAAGTAAGAGTATTAAATGACTTATTAATGCAAGGTAACGAGAATGCATGCTATATTAACTAATAAAAAGTTATGTGACGATCCAATTATATTAACTGATAAAAAGTCTACTAAAAAATCCGTACTTGTACGAATTAAACAATTACACAAACTTTTCATTAACCTATTTCAGTGAAATCCACCATGAAATGATTTGCTTATTTATTTAATTATTTATTCGTATTTATTTTTGGAGTATCGCTTTGCACAATCTTTGACGTTGTTATCAATGGCTTAGATTTATTTTCGTTTCGTGATCTGATCCTTGGTGTGGCCTCTGTTTGAAGCATTGTGGATTCCATCTATCTGAGAAAACATTCCCTAGTTTTTTCTTTTTCTCCTCTGGACCACCAGACTTTTTTTTTTAAAAAAAAAAATTAGGACCATTTACTAACAAGAAAATTTATCTAATTTTCCATAAAATTAGAGAATTAGAAAATAGAAAACGATTTCCCAGTTTGGGGAGCCCAATGACCCAAATTCTAGTTTCGTGGTCAAAGATGTTGGTGGGAGTTGAATAAGGATGTCAATTGGGACCGCACATTCGGTTTTGAGCTAATCCTATCAGGCTTTGCACTTATCGGACAAGCATAACTAAAATTTTTGACCTTTTTTTTTAAAATACATTTTTAAATAAACATTTTGAACTTTCAATTTTAATAAACTAGCACGTTTACACTAATAATATAAACTTATACATGCCAACCAGTATGTAGTATGATGACACATCTATATATTACTATTCCAAATGGACAACACCTCTAAAGAATCATGAGTATTTAATACACACACATCATTCAATCAATATAAACCTGCATTTCTAAACTCTCACTAAAAATAATTATTATATTTATATTATAACGTAATAATTAAAATAGTTTTTTATTTTTTATTATTTATTTTCATACAAATTGTAATAAATTTATTAAAATTGTATTTACAAATTTAATATAAAAATACTAATTAAAGATGAGCTTACATATAAATTCTCGGGTCACACTTGTGTAAGACTGTCTCACGGATCCTTATCCGTGAGACTGCTGGTCGGGTCTGATCGGGTCAATATGAAATGTAAATACTAAAAAATGTAATACTAAATCAAGAATAAAATGTTTATTACTTATAAGGGAAAATGTAATACTTTTGAGGACAAATATAATACTTTGTACTTTTACATTTTGATGTAAAAATATTATTTTTTTCATCAAAAGTATTACAATTTCACTTATAAGTAATGTTGGAAAATGTTTGTTATTTATAAAGGCAAATGTAATACTTTTAATTAAACTAAAATGTAAAAGTACGAAGTATTACATTTTTCTTCAAATGTATTACATTTTCTCACATAAGTAATAAACATGTATTCATGATTTAGTATTAGATTTTCCAGTATAAGTATTGCATTTCATCTTAATCGGACTCGTCTGATGGACAAGGATCCTTGAGACGGTTTCACACAAGTTTTTCCCTAAATTCTCTGTATATTTTGTTCCACGTCCCTTGTGAAATAATGAATATCCTTAAGTGGCTCAAGCTACCGAGCTAGCCCACTAAATTTCGAACTAACCCCTTCGGATTATTGGACTTATCAATTTTGGGCTTATGATGTCAATTCATTGATTTTGGCTTAAGATTAACTTCTCTAAAGTAGAACCCCGCCATGTCAATGGAGTGTTAATTTTAATTAAGTCTGGTGGTCTATCACATGAGCTAGCGCCGCAGGTGGTACCACAAAGAGTTTTATCAGGGGAGGAAACAGTATTTCTCACGTTTTTTTTACCGATATTTCCAGACATTGCCCAATGAAAAAGTTTTTAGTTATTATGCAACAACAAATGAATTAAGGATTCAAGCCCAATGCTAGTGTGTTTACAGTATATTAAGGGCGTGTCCACTCTACAATTGAAGTTTATAAGGACGCAAAAATCTACTTTTAAGTCTTCAATTTGCACGGGAAATAATAAAAACTATTTAATATCGTAACATGCATTATAATTAAGGACACTTGTCCTCATATTTTTTGATACAACCTATAGAGATATTTTGATTATATTTGATACAAATTGACTTTTGATACAACCTATAAAGATATTTTGATTATATTTGATACAAATTGACACTTAAATGGTAGATTATTGTAGATATTTTTTTGATTATATCTAATACAAATTGACATTTAGGAGGTTAATAATTAAGTGTCCACACAAACAATTTAATTGATATTTAAATGGTATAGTAGATTGTGTAGACAAAGACGTAAGATCAAAATCTGACAGCCACAATGTGGAGTTACTCTCAATTTATTAAACTCTTTATAGACATCATACATTAATATTATCTTCAATCCTACTTAAAAGGCTGTTGAATTACTATGATTTATCATTCTACTAACCTGTCAAGCCGAGATGTCGAGGCTCATGAGGCCAATGATTTCACATTTTGCATGTGGGCAAGGTTAGTAATCAAGTTAATGGAGAATATAATGAATGCCAGAAAAGTACACTCTCTTAGCTAATAATCTATTTAGAGGTTGCTAATCACACACGATGGAAAATACGATTAAATATCTTCAATTATATGACCACTTAGGAGTTACAAGATTTTATGTGAATTTAAGTTTCTTGATTGGCAATGAGGAATATGGTGGCTAAGTTTTTATCCAAACTTACGACATGAGAACTACAATAACTATTAAAACCTAAATGAGGGACAATGGCCATTGATTACAATTAAAATTTGACATGTCAAAACAGTACTTAAACCTTTTAGACAGGATAGTCTCACTCCACAATAAAGGTGGACGACTTTAATTTGTAAAGCCCACCAAATGGCAAGCTTTTGCGGGCTGTAGTGGTCTCCAAACCACTTTAGTTCTTTTAGTTAGATGTATGTTTTTAAAAATAGATTAGTAATCAGTACATTGTATAAATGATTTGTTATCGATTTATGGATTAATGAATTATATATATGATTATTTATTATGACTTATTACTTTATTAATTATTATTGTATTAATTTTTTATTTAAACAAACCAAATTATTTTTATGCACTTATTGACCTTGTTTGGTAATCAGCATAACAGATTCACCACTTTTGACATTTTGGCAAAGTTAAAACACAAAAATTTATTTGGTAAACAGTGATTTGAAGTGCTCCAAATCGCAGAAATTTCAAATGCTACTTTTAGCCGCGTTTGGAGAAAGAAATTTCTTTTCCCAAAACACCCATCCCATAAAATTTAAAAAAGAAAATTAACTAGATTTCTAAAGAAGCCTTAGACTCCACTTTTTCTACCCAATTAACCTTAGAATCCTCAACGCCGGTCTTACCATGATTTTTTTTTTATGTGGGATTGTTGGACGTCAGTCGGGTCAACCGAGTTCAGTCCCTACTCTATTCAAGACATGACGTTGTGGTTTACCATGAGAGATGTGGTTAAATGGTTAATGTCTATATGCTTATCGCCAATTGATTTTAAGAAAGATATGGCAACCAGATAACTAAAGAACTCTGTGGTTAACTGGTTATTCGTGTTTGACTTATAAGATGGATGACCGTACCATCGGAAAGTAAGTATAATGAAACACTGAGATTCAACAATTGGAATTAGAATCGAGGTCGGTTCGAATCGATGGACAAGTAGTAGCCAAGTTTAATCTTGAATGAGAAGGATGTAGGCCGGGCCAAATCCAATCCCAAGAGAGGGATTAATTGGCGTTAAATGGTTAAATATCCACAAAATGTACAAAGGGGTTGTGGCTCTCCTTTGTCCTAAACAATGCCATTAACTATTTTTTATTACTTTTTTTTTTTTTATTAAGTTCAAAGTTTTTAGAACTTGGTTAGCCCGTCATAGTTTGCGGGTCTGAGGAGGCAAGCCCACGCACCCTTTTCAAGCCCACAAAATTAGTAGGCTTTAAAGCCTGCCTTGTCAAAGGGGGCAAATTATACTGTGCACCACGTACCTAAACGACGTCGTTTTGAGCATTGTAAACTAATTGTCCGTTTTTTTGGAAATCACGTTTCCCGTTTCGGCCGAACTCTCTATTTATGTTAATATTCTGTGTATTCCAGGCAATCATTCTGTATATTCTAGGCAACCGTTCTGTGTATTATAGGCAACCGTTATGTGTATTCATGTTAGTAACACATGTTGTGATTTCATGTTAGTAACACATGTTGTGATTTCATGTTAGTAACACATGTTGTGATGTGTTTGTGCATCCGAATGTTTAGGAGGATGAGTTATGTGTATTTTGTGTAAATATTATGTGTATTCATGTTATTAACACAAGTTGTGATGTGTTTAATTTGTGCATTCGAATGTTAGAAGGATGAGTTCTGTGTATTATGGGCATCAATATTATGTGTATTATGGGCAAACATTCTGTGTATTCTAGGCAAACGTTCTGTGTATTCTATATAATGATTATGTGTATTATAGATAATGAATTCCCTGGAGTCATTCGCGTCCACTAACATCTGTGTATTTTGTGTCAATATTCTGTGTATTCTGGGCAAACATTCTGTGTATTCTAGGCAAACGTTCTGTGTATTATAGATAATGATTATGTGTATTATAGATAATGAATTCCCTGAGTCATTCGCATCCGCGTCTACTAACATCGAAACGACGTCGTTTTACGTACGTGGTGCAGAGTATAACGATTGGTCAAAGGGTGATCTTTTAGTGGACACATTTCGTCGATCCATTTTGATGACTCTAGTTAAGAATTAAGATATAAATTGAGATACGTAATAGAATATAATTTTTAGTACTGACCAGAAAAATCAATGTTGTTGTCATTGTACAAGTTAGACGATGGTGAGCTCAATGGGAGACCTTTGCGACGATCGTTGAGGACTTGCTTGAGATCAAAGAGAACTTCAAGTTGATTGTTTAAAATCTCCCCTCTTTCAACAAACTCACCCTCTTTCATCTTGTAAAACTCATTAACTTTCTCCAGCTCCGCATCCAATTTTGCAAAAAATCTTTTCACCTACACTTGCAAAATAAGCATAATAAGTGTAATAATTGCAGTAAATAAAGCATATCATTAGGTTAAAAAAATCTATACTATATATAAAAGTATTATCCTCCTCCCAAACTTTCCCGCCCAAACTTAGGGGCATTTTAGTCAAAATATTGATTTTATTAATTAATTAATTTATTGATTATTTATTAATTTATTTATTGATTATAAGGTAAATTGGACAATTATTTTGGGTAAATTATTGATTATATTAGTTAACCATATATATTTTCATAACCCGGTTATAAATTTGACAAGAATGCAGAGTTGGTAGGAGAATGGAGGTTGATGAGTGGGTGATCACCCTTGCGTTTCCTTATGGAGAACGGCTCAACCGTGGAAATATCTCTCCTGGGATTTATGCTTTTCTTCCTACAAAAATGGTTACGAACTTCCCCTTTATTATTCAGGCAGACTTCTTGCTATCATCGTCTAGGGAGGCCATTCTTTTGAATAGCAAATGGAATAAGGGAATTCTCAACTGTGTTTCTGTGGATAGTATATACGGTGAACTCTCCTCTCCTCCGCAGGTGAGAGACGAACAACGACGGTGGCGAGTTCTTCTTCCTCAGGCGAGTTCTCCTCCTCCGGTTATTTCTCTCTCTCCCTGCCGGTTGAAGAACAAGATGATAAATGGGGTAACGTTTTGTTCTTTTTCTTATTATTATTATTATTATTATTATTATTATTATTATTATTATTATTATTATTATTATTATTATTATTATTACGCACGGGTGAAAATACTTGAGAAGAAAGAATAGAAAAGGAAGAAAGCATAATGGAGAGCCGGAGGAAGAAAGAAAAGAAAAAGAAAAGAAAAGGAAAAGAAAAGGAAATGGGTGTTGATAAAGATGATGGTGATGTTTTGTTTTATTATTATTATTATTATTATTATTTTTTTTTGTTTTTTTATTATTATTATCCCGCAATAAGAAAATTTTCATAGAGAGCCTCTGAGATGGAAGGCGTCAAGGAAAAGAAACAGGAAGAACCAGAAGAAAAATGCTACTGGTGAAAGTTATGTAGAGCACACCGCCCCAAATTAAAGCATTCTCTATCTCCTTAACTAAGTCTTCGAATTTTGTAAACCTATTAAATTTGTGAAATTCACTTCTACCGTGATTCACTGTCTTTTCATGCTTCCCAACCTGTGCAAGGAAATCAAACACATTAGATTATTGTAGCAGCTCAACCGTAACATGTCTTTCAGAAATATGGTATTTTAGTAATATGGTAATTATTATTATGATAGAATAATATTAATGATAGAATAATATTAATTTTAATTGGTTATTATTAATTATGATAGATTGATTGAAAATTGAACAAAAAAAGAAATGAATTTATTTCGAAAATTAAATTATTATAATTATATTAATAAGTGGACACAAACACTTACCTGTCGTTAGAAATCTTCAAGAATTTCAAGCCTACTCTTGACTCTCTAAAATTTTCACCCCTTGAACACTTGATTCTCTAATTCTTGATGATTTATTTTTGTTTTTAAATGATTCGGCCAAAGGAGAGGAAGAGAAGGAGAGAGAATATTTTTTTTTTCCTTTGATAATCTCAGTCAAAATGAGAAGAAAGGATAAGAAATATTT
>CM008339.1:31712152-31732398 GCA_002525835.2 Ipomoea batatas
ACAAAAATTAGTTAAATATTAGATAATTTTAACTAAGTTAATCAGACTATCAGCTTTTAGTATGAGCATATTATTAATTATTTGAGCTAATTTATCTATGATTTATCAGTTAGGATCACAGAGTAAAATCTATCTAGTGTACACCATCAAATAGTGACGTGATTTTTTTAAGAGAAGTAGTTGAACAGATAAATAAATAAAATATGAAGAGATATTTTTAAATTAATGATTATTAAAGGACCCACCAACCACTAACAAAAAAGATAAAATCATAAAAACTTAAATCAAACAGTCGGCAAAAGGAATAGAAAAAAAAAAAAAGTAGTAATCTTTGCAGAATAGCGATAGGCTCTGTTTCAGAAGGGACTCATCTGCTCTGGAGCTAAGAAGAAGAAGAGGTGCTAGAAAATGGACGATTATACGAGGGAGATGATGGACCTAAAAACCCTCGTCACTCGAACCCTCGAGAAGAAAGGCGTTCTCGCCAAGATCCGAGTATTCTCCTCTCTTTTTCTCCGCATTTCTGTCGTCTTACATGCGCAGATACCTATATTCTCTCTCGATGTATTTCGCTTCATTCTGTATGTGTACATATTTGAAAATGTGATATGAATGATTGGTGGATCGGATCGGGTCATTGCATATGTTTGTACAGTGTATTCGAGAGCATAAGTCCCTCCGAAAGCTGTAATTTTTTTTGGTGTTTTTCATAGGATTTTAGGAGAGATCAACGAAAGTGAGAATTTTTATGAAATTAGGGTTCTTTTCCGGTGACAATTTTTTTCCTCTCGGCTGGGGTGGGATGCGGTGGTAATTCCTTTTGCTAGAATTCCCAGAAAGCCTTAGAAGCTGAAATTATAGCTTTTTTTAATGGTTTTTAGGATGTTTTATGCGGTGATGTCTTTTAATTATGTTATGATACTTGGAGAATGAAGCATCATCATGCATAATGTTGATAACTAAGTGTTTTTCTTTTTTGAGGTTTTTGTCTTTTACTATATTTGATTTTGTGAATTTAAGATTCTTCTCACCACATAGAACACCTTGGCTGCTTTGTTTTACCCTTTTACTATTACGACCTGTATTTGTTCTTAATTTATCGCATGACGTCGGTGAATGTTCGTTCAATATTACAACAAACGTTGCGATGTTGAGAGTGATACGTTAGATTGGAAAAAATGTAAAAAGAAATGTTGGCAAGTTTCACCACTGATGGATGGACTTTTATGTTTTCTATGCTCCTTTTGTATCTCACAACTAATTCATTTGCCCATGTGGCTGGTGAACCTGGTTGAACAAAATGTGTTGCACTTACATGGGCATATTTTTCAGGCTGAACTTAGGGCAAATGTCTTTGAGGCAATTGAGGAGGAGGATAGAGCAATTGAAAAGGATGAAGGCTTGCCTCCAGCTCTATTAGGCAGCTGCAATGATCGTGCTAAACATCTTCATAATTCTCCATCAGGTTTAGTTAAATATGTTATGTTTTGGACTTATGAACTTTTTCAACAACTACTTCTATAAAGAATATGATGCAAGCGTTTTCCCTGGATTGAGTTTGCTCAATATATTCACAATTTCTAACCATTGCGTACCAGTCATAAGTATTTATTTGTAGTTCATTGTTTGTCTCCGTCATCAATTTACTATGTAGATGCACAAATTTTTCTATCATGATATCACCCTCCTACATAAATATTGAGCAATAAACTCATGAGGATGTGTTAGTACCCCATAAAGGATCTTTTTTTACTACCTTCTAATCTGCTCTTGCTTGTTTTTCCATGTGCCAAATGCAGGAAGGCTACTAACTGCACTTGTATGTGAATATTTGGATTGGGCTCAATTAAACCATACATTGAAAGTTTATTTGCCAGAGTGTAATTTGGTAATCATGTATAGTTCCCTCTGGAATTAATTCTACTTTATCAATGCCTGCAGCTCTTTGATCTGTTTCTAATATCTAATTTCTTCTGGTGCAAATATTTTAAACAATGGTGCATTGCAGCAAAAGGATTTCTGGAAATCTGAGTTAAAAGAATTTAGTAGCAAGAATGGATATGATCTTAACATGAATGGAGACAGTGGCCCGTTACTTTTGGATGTTCTTGAAGGATTCTTGAAGTATGAGGTGCGGTATAATACTCTGTAGAATATTTTAAACCACATAATAATCATTTCAATGGACTTATTTATTTATTTATTATTATTTTTTTTTATAACTTTTGTTAGCAGTATATCATTGTTTCAATTCACATTTGGCACGGTTCAGCAATCAACATAGTCTATTTGGCAGTGTCTCTCCACATATTGACTTTTCTGACACTTCTTTATAACTATCTTATAAAACAAAAACCTTTTCTTTTGTCCAACGACACTGACTATAGGTTTGAGCACCAGTTACTAACTTTGCATGAAATCTGGTATCGGTCTGATTTTGATAATAGAAAGTGAAAATGTCTGACTGGTACAGCTGTAGCTGTCTGAGCTTTACCCTGAAATCCTGTTGATTATGATTCTTTTCGAAGGAAGAAAGTATACTCCAGTATTAAGCAAATCATATTAGGGTCAACACTAGATTTTTATTTTTACTTTTTCCACACAAGAACTACTGGAAACTTGATGTATAAGCAATTGGCTCATCAGCTATCAAACACGTAGTGAGTACTCTGTAATGTACTTGTATGTTTCTGTTGGTTCATTTTTGTTCTACTCAGCGTAGTGGGATATCTCAGTCTGTAAGACATGACATCTCACATTGTTTCTTTTTCTAAGGATTTGGAGGCTTGAAAATGTGATTTGTTCTACTGATTAGAGAAAATAGATATCAGTTTGTTTTTTTTTGAATACAACTGACCCTATTACATTGTAGTATCTGTTCGTCTATACTTTTCTCAACCTGTTGAAGCACAAAGAGTCAATTTCGAGATCTCCTCCACTGAGACTCGAACTCATGACCTCCCATCTGAGGGTGGCCACTACATGCCAATTGAGCACGAGATATCAGTTATACCCTACAATTGTACTGCTATGTGTACTGTCATTCTGTGAATGAGTGTATATGCTTAAGATTCATCACTCATTTGTTTTCTAATCTTAAATATTGTAGAATTTATCTCAAGCAAGGGGTGCTGGAGACAGTAGGAGACCTCCATCTTCATCAGTTGCCGGGGGCTTACCTCCATTGGGAAGGTATATACAACACTATTACTTCTTTCTCTTAGGATTCTGTTTTCTGCTTTTGAAGTTCTGACTCGGGATTATTTGACTCGTGCAGGCCAGTTCCTGTTTCTCAGGCATCTAGTAGTAAGTAGCCTGGCTTCTTTACGTTCGTTTGCTATTCTATGATATCTGCATATTTTGGCTGATAAAATTTCGTTGTTAGATAGACGAGCAGGGTCATCTGTGTCTGGATACAGGAAAGATGAATACAACTGGAGATATGAGAGCGACGAGGTTGCAGAAGATGTAGTCCGTGCTTCAACTGCCTTGGAAAACCTTCAGTTGGATAGAAAAGCTCGGAACCTTTCCACCTCTTGGCGGTATGTTTTTAAACACTCAAATGGAATCTTACTTTGTTTTGTTTTTATTATTATTTTTTTTTTCTGTAGAATGTGTTTTTAAAGAAGATTTTAGATTTTCGTCACATAGTAACTCGACTAGTATCCCTTTGTTTTTCATTACCACCGATGCATTTGTAAGTTGTATATTTTTACCAGAAGCATCTCATATCACTCTATATCAGATGTCTAAACATGAACTTGTGAGCTCAAAACGGAAAAAATTTGGCCAAAACGTTACCTCTGTTTCCAGAGTAGTTTCCAACTCCCGAGAAAATGAACTAATAACCAACTCTGAGCAATTGGCCACCTGACCAAGCCTAACCTCGATAATATGATTGCTACATTTTACGTTGGTAATTAACTCATCCTAACCGTTTATTTGTTACTGGAATTGATTTGATTGCAGGCATGCAGGGAATGGCGTTTCTGAGCATAATGACAGGGTAGAGTAGAGGTAGGTAGAAGGTATTATTATTTCTAAATGATAAAATGGTGGATCTGTTCCCTTATCCTGTGTTATATAATATGCTTTGTAATGAACATTGATGATATGTATCTTGTATGATTAAAACATTTCTGTATTTTCTAATTTTAAATGGGCTTCCTTGACATTAAAGTTCATCCCCTTCCTTGACATCTTGACATAAGTAAAGATTTATGCGTTCGGTTTGGCTGAGCACGAGATTTGCGCCTCACGCTAGGTAGCTTTGCAGCGTTTCTTTCTTAGTTGTGTCTTCAGCGAAGACTAAATTATTCTCTCTTCTCTCCCTCTTTCCTCCACATATGCATTGTCTCCTCAAAAATCACTATTGCGGTTGCCTTAAGAGATGAGGCAAACTTTGTTCCATTTAAGCACCACATGAAATTGTGATTCCATTTAAGAATCACAATTTTTCTTTCTTAACAAATTCTTAAAGGTAACTGATTATGAATACATATTAAAGTGGCCAAAAGTAAGTTTTTACCAATAGAAACTTACGATTACTATTTAAGAATGTATGCTGAGTAAATTATGTTTTAATAGTCCACATATCATGCAAGAGGTAAATTGTATTAAGTTAAGAATGTATGCTGAGTAAATTATGTTTTAATAGCCCACATATCATGCAAGAGATAAATTGTACTGAAAAAATCTTGTACACGGGCTCTGAGAAAGTATTAACAATAATCAAATTCATAACATTTTTATATTGTAATATGATAATTATGTTCTACCCACTGAATCACTCATATCTTATCAGTCCTAGTTAGTGCACTAATAATTGTATTTTGACAATGAACATCTCCAATAAGAAAGAGATGTTTTCAGTGCAGACTGAAGTATACAAAACAACACATCACTTTCTCAAACTCAATTGCCAAAATTTGCATCTCTTCAATTCCGACTCCCTGGATAGAAGTACTCCACGTTACTTTCCTTGATTTGGTAATGGAAATTGCGGGCCTTGGTCCCAGAGCTTCCTGAGCCGTAACCAACTCCCCTATTGATAACAGTCAACTGCAGAAAATAACAAAGAAAGAGAAACCGTCATGTCTGAAGTCATGAAAACAGTATCAAGATCTCATATGTGGAACAGTGAAAGTGAAGGATTTGAGTTGCTGTTGTGCATATTGATGATAATAATACATCACAGTATAAAGAATCATAGGGTACGGCATTTTTCTGTTATGTGCGATTCTAAGCAGATTTCTCAAAATGACTACAGACTTCTATTGAAAACATGGAATTATGCTTCATCTCCCAATTTTTATCACAGTTGAATCTATTGCAACTAAGAGTGGTGCCTGAAGTGTCATGAGAATGTTCGTAGAAACATATCAAATACCGGGTTTTACAAATAGTGCACATTTCNATAAAAGAGTAAGTTTTATATTGAAACTGTATTTAATTTAGATTATATAAAAATATGAAAATTTTCTTAAAAATGCAAACTCAATGTGTACTTCATAATAAGGTCTAAATCTTTTATATATAGACACGCTTAGGTCTTTGAAACAATAGTAAGTATTGTTATTACATTAGCTAAAACCTTTTTGTTATTGTTACTCCAAAAAAAAAAAAAAAAAAAAAAAACCTTTTTGTTCTTGTTCATTTCTATTGTAATTTAATTTGGATTTAGAGCAAACGAAAACAAAAAATTGACATATATATTATTGTATAAGTGAATTGAATATATATATATCTCACATGATAACCAATATTGATTTTTAAGAAAATTTTCATATTTTTATATAATCTAAATTAAATACAGTTTCAATATAAAACTTACTCTTTTATTATTTTAAATTCCAAGACCTACAATTATTATTGATACTATACTTTTTAAAATAACACTTCTTATTCTTAATTATTATAAAATAATAACAAATGTAATTTTTATATTATAAATTAACATGTCACTGGTGTGATACACATTATAAATATTAAAACAATTATCTTCCTCAAAAAAAACAATTATCACTAAATAAATATTAAATGAAAACATTTAGGTTTGAGTTAATACTCAAAATAGTCCCAAACTTTTTGTTCAAAAGTCTTGGACTACATTGTTCACCAAAGTCATTCAAGACCAAATTAAGAAAAACGGTTATAGTCTATGACCATTTTGAATATTGAGTATTAACTCTTTAAGATTTCATAAATGCAAGATGCAACTATATGTCATGAGTTGCATTATCATATATATATCTGATTTTTTGTTGCCACCAATTAAATGTAAAATAGAAATCTGAATATTTTCGAAATAATAGTAGGAAAACGACAACGGTGTTGTCTGAATACTTTTAAAAGCATGAAAATACTAATTTTATTGTTACATTTAAGTAACACCTGTATACATTAGAAATAAAATTAACTCTAAATTGTGCATGTGATGCCATCTTCAAGTAGGCATTGCAAATTTTCCCCGAAAGTCATAACCACATCACCATTGTCCAAGATTGCGATGCCCTTTACTGCCTTGTAGATAGTAAAAGGAAAATCATTGCTTCATATACAGCCACAGCCAGTGAAAAGATGCAAATATCTGGATGACAGCAGCACATTTGTTGCAGGTCTGTGTAACCATGGCAACCTACAAGAAGCATCCCGAGCAGAAATACGGGAAGCATGTAATATGTTTCATAAACGCACAAATTTACTTCCACCATTCTCATTGGCTATGGCTTGGTAAGCAATGGGGTATATCTCAATTGAAATCAATTGATACCAAGTAGAACCAAGGTACCTTCAATATCTCCTCCCATTCCGTGGATGCTAATTTGATCTAAATTCTGATCCTTGGCCACTAAATTTACAATACATCATTGATCTGAAGCTGAAAGAACATTAGGATGTCCGGCTCCTCTTTTCTTCAATGCCTGACTGTGAAAACCTCTGTCTAAGTATCTGGAGAACCTCCTCAACTTTTACTCCTCTATTGGCTAGCAAAACCATGGCATGGTATAACAAATCTGCTGCTTCTGATGAAGTGCGTAACTTATCCTCATTTTCCTCCAAAGTTCGGCATAATTCATCTGCCTCCTCCCTGCAGAATCCAGGTTCAATTAAGCAACAAGAGATGATTGATTCACACATATGAATGAGATAACACATTTCCAAACATTTATAATTGTTTTGCCAACAATATGAACACATTTACTAGGCACCAAAAATATTCGGTATTGTAATCACATTACCGAATTTTTGAGCAAAGCAGCTTCTCATCAAGCAACAATCGCTTTGTCCATGATGGCTTTCCATTTGGTGATTGTGAAATTTCATTTTTTCTTTGGGAGATTGTAGATTCTAATTAGTACAAAGTTGTGAGCGCCAGCTTGTTTTCTTCCACCTGTGGGTTGTTCAGTACATCATACACTGATGTGTAATAACAAGTCTCAGAACCAGTGTGGCAAGTTGGCCCATCAGGCTTCCCGAGATATATAATCTGCAGATACACGCTATAGTGATATGACCATTTTTTGACAGTGTTCATCTTCTAAGAAGATTGTGAAAACTTACAGAATCACGATCACAGTCAAGAAAGATGTCAGAGACATTGATAAAGTTCATAGAGGTCTCTCCCTTAGTCCACAAAGCAGATCGTGACCGGCTATAAAATGTTGCCTTTCGAGATGAAATGGTTGTCAAAAGAGCATCCCTGTTGGTAAAGCCTTGCATTAATACTGCTCCAGTGTCAATATTTTGTGCTATTGCCACTGTCAAACCTTTGTCATCCCATTTGATATTATCTAGTAATAAACCAACCTATGGTATTCACATTAGAGTAGAAGACAAAATGAACAAAATATACCATATGTAAGGTTATTAAGCTTTTTTATTAAGATTCTTATCCAAGCTTGACAAACTCATAAACTGGGGGGTTCAGATGTCACTAAGTGATAGGTATTGGGCAATGGTTAATATCACCAAGAGAAGACAAACTTAAAGATAGGAACCCATCCATGGAGTAGTTGATCTCCTTTTCCATGCCAAAAACTCTACAGTCTGCACAAGAATTTTTGTATGGCCATGTGGGGTACAGATGTAGCCCAAATAATTACAGAAAAAAACTATTGAGCAACGATGTACACTTCAAGAGACATCAAAATGATAGATGAGAAGCCCATCCATCACCTTTACTTCTCTATCCTTTGTTTACCAGACATGTAACGGTATCTACCAAAATGGACATGGTAGACATCTGACTTATGTCTGACTTCAGAGAAAATCTTTTCCTATCCAGGCTTGGCTAACTCATAACTGCAGGGCTCAGATGTCACTAAGGGACAGCTGTAGGCCAATGATTAACTTCATCAAGAGATGACAAACTTAAAGATAGGAACCTATCCATGGAGTAGTTGATCTCATTTTCCATTCAAAGGATTCTACAATCTGCACAAAAAATTTTGTATGGCCATGTGGGGTACAGATGTAGCCCAAATAACTAGAGAAAACATTATTGAGCAACGATGTACACTTCAAGAGACATCAAAATGATAGATGAGAAGCCCATCCATCACATTTACTTCTCTATCCTTTGTTTACCAGACATGTAACGGCATCTACCAAAATGGGGATGGTAGAGACCTGACTTATGTCTGACTTCAGAGCAAATTTTTTCCTATCCAGGCTTGTCTAACTCATAAACTGTGGGGTTCAGATATCACTACTAAGGGATAGCTATTGGGCAATGATTAATTTCACCATGAGAAGACAAACTTAAAGACGGGAACCTATCCATGGAGTAGTTGATCTACTTTAACATTTCAAGGATTCCACAGTCTGCACAAGAATTGTTGTATGGCTNATGTGGGGTACAGATGTAGCCCAAATAACTAGAGAAAACATTATTGAGCAACGATGTACACTACAAGAGACATCAAAATGATAGATGGGGAGCTCATCCATCACCTTTACTTCTCTATCCTTTGTTTACCAGACATGTAACTGCATCTACCAAAATGGACAAGGTAGACACCTGACTTATGTCTGACTTCTGAACAAATCTCTTCCACATTCAAAAAATCCAAACATAAATTATACAGAGTAATTCAAATATGTGAAACGAACCAAAAAAAAAGTGAACAATCTTTGACTGAAAACATTAAGGAAAATACCTTTTCTTCAAGGTTTACTTGTCGATCAGATCTTTTAATGCAGCAAACCACATTATGACAACCATTATTCTGCGCATAGCTAGATTTAAAGAGCGTGCATCTAGATATAACTTTAGGAGGTCGGAAGCAATAAGAATTTGAAACAGCCATTGTTGGTTCTGCCTCAACCCTTATGTCAAAGCTAGTCCTATGTACAGAACAACACCATTAGTCAACATTAAAACGGAAACACAAAAAAAAAAAAAGCATAAAAAAACGAATAGAAAGAGAATAGTGGTACAGCTTGTACACCCTCCATGTTTCATGTTTGAGGCTTATTACATTTTCCAGGAAAAAAAATAGTCTACAGCTTAAGCTGTAATGACCTATCCCAGTAATCTCATTTTACAAATGTTTACAGAAAAGCACGCCAAAATTGAAATCGCTACTATCCGTTCCGATGAAAATAATGAAATATATCATCAATACAGATTCATATTGCTAAACTAATCTATTATCAATTATATATAAATAGAATAAATGCACCAAAACACAATAAAACGCATCAAATCACATTGAGCTCAAATCCGATCTTACAAATCCGAGGAAATCCGGAGAGTGTGTTGTGTTGGCGCCGTAAAAGCATAAAACCCTAGCCGCTATGCTCAGTGAGGGAGTGACAGTGACTGACGAATACAACCAGGTAGCCGAACCGGGATATATAAGGGGCACTCGCCAGGTTATTTACTTAAATGCCCCCCTTTCTGTTACAAAACCTCTAATATTGTTCCATTTATCTTTTGGATAATTTTTATTAGAGTCATTTCCATTTTTTGTCCTACTATTATTGCGGCATTGTCAATTTTAGTCCATTTCATTAATTTTTGTCATATTGCGGTCAATCTTATTTAGTTTTTGCCACTTTTAGTCCAACGTTAAAATTTTCGTCAAATGACTGTCCAAACCATGGTATTTTTGGTCTTTTCATGTTTTGATTATCTCATTGACCATTTGCAGTGGTTTTCCTTACACATTTTCATCCAATGAAGAGATCCGACAAAAGCCATATGAGCCACATTACAAAGCCATGTGTAAGGAAAATTACTGCAAAGGGTAAAGGAGATTATCAAAGCATGAAAAGACCAAAATACCCCTATTTTGGACGGTTATTTAACGAAAATTTTAACGGCGGACTAAAAGTGACAATGACTAAATAATACTGGCTGCAATGTGGCAAAAATTAATGAAGCGGACTAAAATTGGCAATGGCCCAATAACAGTACAACCAAAAATGGAAATGACTCTTTTTCTTAAAATATGATAGTATTAATGAGATTTTATTTGATAATTAGTATAATTTTTTAGCCATATTTGAATAAATTTATATTCCGTAATTAAATTATTATGAATACCTTATTATAAATTAAATAAATAATATGTGTGCACTACAAAAATTTAATTACTATTAGCTAAGAATATAATATTATAAATTATAAATATATTATGCAAACATTTACATTGTGTCCTTTTTTCTTGTTACAAAATAAGTTCATGAGGAAAATTATAATACTAATATGTGATAAATTGATTGATTATTACTTATAAAATAATGTTTAACACTTATGAAAAAAAATGTGAAATTCAAAAAGCATCATAATAAGTTTTTTAAACTATATATAAAAAAAAAACAATTAAACTCAAAATTACAATGGTTTAATTATTTTCAAAATTGGTAAATAATATTTTGTTACTAATTAAACTTTATTCTTTTTTTACCAATTGATTAATATTATTAGTTTGTGGGAAAAAAGTTGAAGGGGAAAATTGTTCTTTTATTAATAGTATTGATACGTGAATATAGAAACAATATTACCAATTAATAGATATTAGTTAATTTTCATTTTACATTTTATTACCAAACAAGTTTTATTAATTAGTTGACTAATTTGACTAATAAAACATTCAATTAATTGAGTACAAAAGTTTGGGTGGAAAAATTTTATATACTTATGTTTTTCCTATATATTTCGATGTCTTATTTGACATTTTATTTGTAAAAAAATTACAAATATTTACTGTAGGTACATACTAATATAATTTTTTTCGTCATCCTATAATTTTTCATATATATATATTGATATTATTGATTTGAGTCCATCATGTATGAGTAATCTAAATTTAATACCATTTAGGGTCATCCAAATATAATGATTTTGTCACGTTTAGTCCAACACTTTTAAATTGACCATTCATGGTTATCTCGACTTTCAAATTGTTGCCATTTGCGGTCCATGTTAACTATCCATAGCCCATCAACTATCAAGTTTTACCCACCAATGGTCATTCCAAGAGAATCACGACTGGTTAAATTTTGAAAGTCGATGAATCATTGGTGGTTAATTTAAAAGTTTAGGACTAAACGTGACAAAATCACTATATTCGAGGTACTCTAGATGATATTAACTTTTAATTTATTTCATTGTAATCTTCCATCTGTTAGAGTTTCAAGACAAATTTTATACTCAATTACTCATTACATATATTCGAATAGCGACGTGTGAGATTTTCCCGTTTTACTATAATACTCCGTACTAGTATTCGACCCGTGCGATGCACGGTCATTATATTTGGCATTTGAATATTTCAAAATTTGAGTATATTGCACCTCAAAAAAATAAAACGTTATAGATTCAATATTAAAAAAAAAAAAAAAAGATACGAAGTAGGTAATTTAAAAATTAAAAATTTCATTTGATACAAATTTTTAAAAATTTCTTTATATACAACATTTTTTGTCGTACTAAGAGACTCCCCATTTTCACCACAAATCAAAACTTTTAACCCCCTTGGTACAAAGCTCAAATATTTGGTGCATTCCCTTGAGTTACGCAATTAATTGGTGTATGCATTAAATACGTCTCTGATGTAGACAATATTCGTTTCAATTTATTATTATTGCTTGATTGGACCTGGTCCAGTTCCATCTTCTCATCTATAAACACATAATATTCATGTTTCGAATACACCATAATTACAAATATATACGTAATTCACAAATCTTCAATAATAAGTATGATACTTGTAAAATATATATACATTAATATGTCTAAAATCAATTGTAATCATACATATGCTATTTATAAATATGGCAAACAATAAAAAAAAAATTGAGTCCAAATGTTGTAATTTGCAGCCTGCTTACTTAGCCCAAACGACGAGCCCAAATCGTTGACCCAAACCCGAGCCCAAATCGTTGANAATATCATTTACTTGAAGCTATAACCTGGGGTTGTGGTTGAGAGAAATTGTCTCATTCATCCTTAACCAAAAGTCAAGGATTCAATCTTTAACTTTGGGTATGGAGCAACTCTAAATCTCCAGTCCAGTTGTCTCACCAATTAGAGGTACCTATAATTCAGTTAGGGAATAAATGAAAATATCAGTATGTCTTTACATAAATATCTAACACTTTTTTCTTATATTTATAATAATAATCAAGATATTTTCCCAACATCATAAAATTTTCAAAGGAACATAGTTTCACTGGTCTAATCATAGAATATAGCGTGTATGTTGGGTCACGTTGTGTAGAGCCACAGCATATACAGAGAATTAAGAAAGATGGGGAAGTGCATGTGGGGGAAGGTAAGTTGCAGAGGTGAAAGCAGTACGTAGTCATGGGGGATATTTTATGAAAGGGAATGTTAAAAACAGTCTTTTCTGTTATTATACTATTGTTTTTACCACAAACTTTTAACTTACAAGGAAAGTCTTCACAATAATAGTTATTTCAAAGTGCGTTTTAAGTGGAATTTGTCTAATGATCGAACCAGTGGATCACCCAGAGTAATTCTCATAAAAAGAAGTGAACTTGAAACCTTATTGTTACTAAATTAACTGTCCGATCAACTTGAAACGTGAAAAATAAAAAGGGGTTGATAATATATGTAGTTGGGGAGTCGTTTTGTGGTTAAGTATAAAAAGGGGGAAAGGGGGAGCAGAGAGACAGCGCAGAGCATTAGATAAAGCATCAAATGCATTTGGACAGCTCATCCCAACCCAACCCCACACCCTCTTACCTTTATTATTTTTTCATTATCACATTAATAATAATAATAATAGTGAATGACCTTTTGGTTTAATTTAGTGGCACAAACAGGCTCTCTTACTCACATATTATATGCAGTTATCCGTGAGCCTCACTCTTTGTAACGCTCACATACTACATGCAGTTATCAGCGGGATCCACTCTTTATATTTCAGTAACGCTCACATACTATGTGCAGTTATCAGCGGGCTCCACTCTTTATGTTTCAGTAACGCTCACATACTATATGCAGTTATCAGCGGGCTCCACTCTTTTGTGTTTCAGTAACGCTCACATATTATATGCATTTATCATCAATTATGTTTTGGAGATGTATCCCAAACAATAATATGTATGGATATATATGATGTGCTATTTTGATATTCATTGGCATCTAGATTTTGTTTGATTTATGGATATGGTTAAAGGTCATTTCAGACAGCTGATTAATTGTGCATTAATATTTCCAAAACTTGCTGATTTAAAACCCTAATTATTCTGCAAAAGAAAACAAAAGAAGAAGAGATCAGAGGTACTTGTGTATATTAATTATTAGTCATTTAAACTATCTTGAAACATGGAAAAGGACAGCTTTGTCCATTCAAGATTAATATTCAATTTTTTATTTTCTAAAGTTTGGACAAGTGTATAGAGTAGTCTTCAAAATAATGTGCCAGTCATTTCCACTTGGACCCACCTTATATAATAATAATTTTTTTTGTTTATTTAATTAATTTGTTCATACAATCATCAATCAAAATGAATTCAATCAATTTGGGCAGACAGACACAACCCACATCCTCATCCTCAATCGTAATTAATACTAAATAACCTTATTTAATTCATGCAATAATTAATATTAAAAAAATTGCACATAATCTTGTCACAAGAAAAATAGTTTTAAAATAAAGAAAAATAATAAAAGAAGACTAAATTAGGCTCCTCCTCCTTTCTTTTGGCAAAAGATTCAAACAGGCATGGATTTGGGGCATGGGGCATCTCCACTAATTTAAGGATGTTTGTTTTTGTTCCTATTTTTATCCAATTTATTTATCTATATACTGCAACTTGCACCGACTTGATAAAATATCATGCATCTAATTTTCACGGTTTCACCAATTAAAAATCTTATAATTTTTGTGGATGACGTGAAAAACCTGCAATCACACTATTCCTATGTAATAGCCTGGACACAATGATACATGAAAGATGTGACGAGCTCAATCAAAAGGGTATTTACAAGCATTGAACTTGTGACTTTTACATATACAAAAATCATGCTTTACCAATTTGATCACTGCTTTCATGACAATATCTCATAATTCGAGAATGCGGATACGTGACTCACAATCTAAAAAGATGATAAGAAATGTTATTTTGCTATAACTTCACCAAATAAAAGTATTTAATTCAATCATATTATAATATTTAAAAAGTGCATAATTCCATCAAACAAATCAAATAAACTATTCAAATCACTGTTGCATACGACACTACAAATTTTTTAAATATATTATAATATAAAATATTCAACATTATTATCTGTATAACAATTAACATGAGATTTATATAATTAGTATCATAGATTGAGGTTTAATACTCATTAACTCCACTAATCACACTATTATTGCAACAAGTAAAGTGTAATTAAGTCGTGGTTTCATTATGATATGATCCATGCAAATCCCAAAAGTCGGCATCATTAAATCTATGTAAGATAATAATAGGATTTTAATGTATTTGATGAGCCCAATCAATTAAGGTTTATATTGCTTCATTAACACTGTCGGACGACACCAATGGCTGCGATTCAACCACAGTGTGAAGCGATTCCTATTCATACATCAACCCATGTTTGTTTATTTTACCATTTGGGAAAGGGAATCTTGATGGTTGATATATACATGATAGAGACATTTCCATTTGACTTGACCTAATATCAAATAATTTATATGTTTATTTTGGTGATATATATACTTCCCAATAATTATTTTTTCAAAAAAAAATCTCAAATAAGAGTTATACAATACCAATTAAACTAATTTGAATTCAATGTTCATAAAAAACTGATGAATTTTAGGCAAGATAGAAACAGGCATGAAGAAATATTTGCTTAATTACAGTTTTTCTTTTAATTTCTTAAATAATTAAGTTAAAAATAGATATTGGACCCTTTAAAATTGAAAGTATGTGCTGTTGGACATTATATACGGACCAAAAACTGGCCTTGAATTTAGGCTAAAAATAGAATTAACTGGTTTGATTAAAAGATCATCAATACTCTTGCATGGTGGTTGGTTCTGACCCTCAAATTTGGGACATTATTGTCCTTCCATCTTGTATTCTTTCATTTTACCAATTTAATAGAAATACATCTTTCTTTGTCAAAAAAAATTAAATGATAAAGTACTTGTGATATTGATATAAAGAAAAAGATAAGATAAGTATTAATAAATAATAATCATATAGAAGCAGCAACAATCCCACTCCAATGCAATGTATAAAGGAAAAAGAAAACAACATAGGATGCTTTTTCACGAAAACCTAAGATGTTAATTGGTGAGTACACTCTACTGCTGAAATATGAGTACTGATGTCACATTATTAACAGGCCATTTAATGGCGTTAATTCAATGCTGATCTTCATTTCTTTCTGTTCCAATTACCTTTCCACATTTGACCTCCTCTCTTCCCCAAATTTACAGTCTCATTTCCCCAAAAGGGAATATAATGCTGTAAAAAAGGATGAAGAAAGAGAAGGAAAGTGAAGGGTGATGATGAGCCAGTAGTTCTGCACAATGGGTGTGGCTTCTCAGTTCTCTTCTCCACAAAAATTGACATATCATATATGCACCATTCAGTGAGATTACAGTGATTATAAGATTTAAACTTTTGATTACTCTAGCTATTGCATTTTTTTTAATGTATCTTTACCTATTTAGTTAATTTTTACGGTTAGATCAGAATATAGTTAATCGTTCTACTTAGAACAATAACAAGAGATCGATTAAAGCGGGAAAAAATGCAGCATCAATAATTGTATGTATTAGATATCTACCAATTCAGACTTTGTTTTGCACACTAAATTGAAAGCTAATAGCTAAAAGCGGAGACATTAATAACTAATAAACTAAATGATTGAAATTATTAAAGTGTTTTGTAAAAAATTAACTGTTGAATAAGACTTTAAATGATAAATTGAGGTATTAAGAATTTTATTAATGGATGATACATTGTGTCATTGTTGTAATTGTAATGTAATAAGAATTAAAAAAAAAAAAAAGTTAGCATCCAATAGCTAGCTTGTTTTAAAATGCTACTTGGAGAAACCTTTTAAAATAACCTATTATTTTAAACAGAATCTCAATTAAAAATTTTGTAGTTAGAACAATTAAACACTCTAACCACAATATATCTAAATGAGCTCCCCAAGATCAGTTAAAGTTTTAATTGTCTAAACGGCTCCAATTGTTCTCCTAAATACACCTTTAAATTCCTTCACCGTCTAAAGGGTCAAAACTAAATTAAAAGGTGCCCTAAAATTATGATAATGTGTCACTTGTTATGATCTGTCAAATAATTATGATACGCGAACACAAACGATTCTGTCACATTACAATATATAACGTTTTTCTATAAACTTTCCTTTCAAAAGGTTCAATCTCCAACTCCAATGGTCTTTCGTGTCCTGACCTGACAAAGCATCTAAGAGGATGTAAATTAGGATATGCTCAAGACAACGGTTAATCTGACCAAAAATAAATAAATTTATGAGACGTAAAGACGAACAATTCTGTCACATTACAATATATAACGTTTTTCTATAAACTTGAGCGGAAAGATGAGTGCATTTATTGTAATTCTTTGACAAGGCCACCTATGTTTGAGTGCAGTAGTTAGTACTTGTAGAGTTGTAGATAGAGGAGGTGTGAATGGTATCATGCATGTGTCGTTTTCGACATCAATGAGGTTGTCCCAACAATCATATGATACAGTCACAATGGTGAAAGACCTACTGTTTGGTGAGAATCGTTGAGGCAACACTTTCAACATTATCAACAAAATAGTTAGTAGTTGCTCAATTTTTGTCCTCGTTTAAAAGTTGCCATTGCTCCGTTCTAAGAACAGCACACTATACCTATACACAACCGTACCTCGAATATACGTTCTGGGTAAAACACACATTATCTTTAATCTAATTTTGGATGTGCGTTTTAAGGGAAGCCCTTATTGCCCATAGTTCACCTGGCTTTAGGTGAAGCCTACAAACAGTTGAACTTGAAACATTGTGATTACCAAGCTAACTGCTCGATCAATTTTGTTAAGCTTACCTAAACTTGATGTAAAGTTGTTAGACATGTAATTTATGATGGGTATGTATGTACTATATGTATGGGAATTAATTTGTAGTGTGTCATTTATTGCATGTGTTAATAATTTATAACCATAAATAAAATATTGCTAAATGAATGTGATGAAATTAAATATCCCTATATAAAGGAATTTTTCATTAGGGTTTTGTTGGGTGGTAACCAGCTAGACCTACAGAACTCAGCCTATCGGATTGATTATAGATGTAAAGGGAGATGTGTTAAATGGGACACTAATTTACACCCATCAATTAATTAAAATTGTCCATACTAATAGTACGGATCATTATTTCATGGATCATTATTTACACAGATATGTAGACCATATACATATATGGGGTACATTTTTAAGGTAAATTTAAATTTTTTTAAACCTCAATCACTCTTTTTGAGACAAATTTAAATCTTTTTAACTCAATAGTAGCTCTCCTCTATTGTTTATAGTGATTGTAATTATATACCTTTTTTTTTTTTAATATTGAATTGTTTATAGTCATTGCAATTATATACCTCAGATAGTCAGATAGTACATAAATTTCAATATGTTGCAGCATTGCATGTCAAATAAATAATAGAATGAAACAAAAGCGACTTTAAAAAAAAAAAAAAATCAAATGCGCGATGGATCAACCCATTTTAATTATTTTATTGCTTTAAAAATAAGAGCCTACTGCCAAGGGCCTTGTAGTCCAGTGGCATCAAACCCTTCCTTGTATACGGGAGGTGGTGGGTTCGAGCCTCAGTGCAGGCGTTGTTGTCTCTTTGTTCTTCAGTAGGTTGAGAAAGTAGTTTATGAACAGATACTACACTGTAATAGAGTCAGTAGCATTCAAAAATAAGAGCCTACTATCTAAGGTTTTACTAAGTACTAACACTATTTTTGCATTTAAAAAAAATAATAAATTATTATCTGTACACTTTCTCATGATATTATTTAATTAAAAAGTCTATCCTTATGCCCAATATGTCCCCCCAGGGGCATAGTTTTTGTCATGCAACGTGTCAACAAGTAAATAGAAGCCCAGATAAAGAGGATTGAACAGGGAGTATGATTCTTGTATCATGGGTTATGATTTTGATTATATTGTTAATAAAATCTTGATCGAATTAGTCTCACAAAATTTTATGTGATTTGCTAGTGGTTCTTCACTTTTGATCTTCCTCCAAATGTTTTGGTTGATTCAAGATGCATTTTCATTTACATTTTTACCCTCAGTTGATCAATTAGGTAGGCTCAAGCTTAGTCAATATTTGAGTGAAGGATTTTAGCCTTAAATGGCAAATTATCCACACAGCTTTGTGGACTACAGTCCAAAACGTCGTTGTTGAATTTTATGAGTTAAAATAATGTACATTATGAGTTAGAATAATGTACTTTATGTGTTAAAATAATATATTTTATATGTTAGAATAATGAAATTTATGGGTAAGATAATGTACATTATGAGTTGTATAAATATACGGAGTATATTGCAATGGGTCGCGTAAAAAAACAATGAGCCAAACTGTATCATTTTTTAACCGTGGTCAACACAATAACTATTGGGCTTAAATTAATTGTTCCTTGATTCTTTTTCTTGGAAGTGGAACTACTTCCAAAGAAATTCAACATTGGGCCATGATTTACTAAGCCCAAAGACTTTCAAGAATTAAGCTAGCAATTCAAACCGTGGAAAACGAAAGGCTTAGCCCAAAGCCCAAATTATTGGGTGGACCATGGTCCAAATAACTATGTGGACCATGAATATAAGGTACATTTTTATTATACTAAAAATACATTATTTTTATACTAAAGATACATTATTTCATAGTATATATAAAATGATATACTTTCAGTACTTAAATAATGTACTTTATGTACAAAAATAATGTACTTTTAATATATTAAAAATGTATTTTTATTTATGGTCCACACAGCTGTGGACCATGATCCATGCAATAATGATTGGTAATTTATGTACAAGTATATAGTTGTGTAAAATTAACCCCCAATAATTCAACAAAAGTACACACTGATAAAGGAGATCTTTTTTGGATCCTAAATTCCTTTTTGACAACCCCTTTAACCTCAGCTACGTCCAACAAAAAATTTAACCATAGTACTCAAAAAAAAAAAAAAACCAAACAATAAACAACGAAAGTGTGGTGAAATGGATAGAGCACGACTTTTCATACATAATAATCACAAGATATTTTAGTACAATTTATCTCTTTTCATGCGATTTATGAATTATTATATAAGATTAGGTACAGATTTTCCTCACTCAAATTTTTATTTAAAACGAAAAAAGGAAGTAATTATATTAATATATAGAGGGCCAAAGAACCAGCTAATGTAGCATTCCTGTCTCTTTGAGTCTTTGATATGCTTCTTCAGATAGACAACTTTTGCTTTATTAGATTTGGACAGCCATATTTTGTTTACCCAAGGATGGAGCTTATCTTTTACTATCCTAGCCACAATTTTTGCACCCACGAGGATCCAGGAGGTCATTAAGGATAATGTCAACATCCCACTTAATTTCATTGCATTGTTGGGAAGACATTCCAGGTAGAAGGCTTAGTGTGTGTGTGTATATATATATATATATATATATATATATATGAATAAAGCTCATATTTCTTTTTTACATATATAACTTTAATAAC
>CM008339.1:31749700-31775202 GCA_002525835.2 Ipomoea batatas
TTTTCCCTTTCCCTGTTCAAAATTAAAAAAAAAAAAAAAAAAAGTCTTGAAAGAGGTAATCGAACGAGTACCAAAGAATTTCTATAGAAATTTTTTTAGTGAGATTTAATTTCTTTTATATGAAATAATATGATTCATATCTCTAATATAATAAGTATTTTGTGATCTAATAACATCATTATTACCTATTATTTGGACAGATACTATTTATAAGTTCGATTATAGTACTAAAAAAATCTCTAATATAATTTGTCGGGTGATATTTTCATTGGCGCAAGGACATGGAGAAATATGTAATAAACTTGTAATGTTAATCCACACTTCCCCTTTGGCTTTGTACGAAAACGTTAAAATCTGAAACGGTAAGATGGGCCCCACCTTCACCAACACATCTTGAAACTCCCAAGAAAAGAACAACACCACACTACTGTTTTTACTCTCCCAAATTGTAAATTGCAAATTGCAAAGAAAACTCTCTTTCTATGAATTCCTCTCAGATTCTTCGCCAATTCACTTGCAGAGATTTGGGGTTTTGGATCTGAGAGGGTTTTCTTGAGTTAGTCACGAAAAGAAAGGCATTTCTTTGGCTCTCTCTTTGCACCCTCTTTGTGCTTTGTTTCCAGATCGTTCTCGGAAGTTAACTTGTGAGCTTCTAAGTTCATATCCTCGTAGCTGAGAGGGACTATCATGTTGATTATCTGTCGTTTCCGAGAGTTTGGCTCTTCCTCTTCAGCTACTTATGGCATCGGGGCTTAATTGTAGCCTTGTAGGTAAATATCTTGTTTGAAAGAGAACTTTAGGGTTTGGTTTTGGAATTCGATCGTGTTTTTCTATGAAATGTGTTTTGGAAGTTGAGATTGAAGGCGTGGTTAGTAGTTAGTTGAGTGTTGCGTTTGATCAATTACTCATTTGGGGGTTTTCAAGGGAGCACTGGATTTGAAAGGATTATAGTTTTTCACGGTTAAAAAATTGAAGCTTTGTTGGGGTAAATTAAAGGAGATATCCATGAGTTCACCTGGGTTTTTCCTTCTGTGTATGCTGCATTCTTTGGTGGCCTTAAGCTGTGGGGCTTTGATGATGTTCTATAGCAATGATTTGCTTGTGTTTAGCCATGGCAGAGAGCGTGCCAGCAAGCTGTTGGGATCAACATCTCATGATCAGCTCATAATCCAAACCTCGGATTCGTTCTCGGGGTTACTCCTGTTTGCCATTGGATTTCTCTTGTTCATGGTTGCATTTGTGAAGGACAGGGACTTCCATGGCTTCTTTGCTAGGGGGTGTGTGCTTCTCCATGTAGCTATGGCGGTTTGGAGAATTTACTTTGAGAGGAGGCTCGAGGATCTTGGCCGCGATTGGCTGAGGCTCGTAGTTGGGGATCTCGCCTTGGGGCTGTCCTGGGTTTTCTTCCTTGTGTACTCTTGGAGAGAGAAGTATGATTAGTCCGGGCTGAGAATCGCAATTGGATATCCGAGATTTTGCTGAATCTTCATTGCTCGATGAATTTGCCAGTACATCTTGTTGCTAACTGTGCTTCTGAGGCTACATTGTAAGTGACACTGCATTGAAATTGCTGGTGAATTGGTGAAATATGACATGATTGCTTGATTTGGATCCTTTTGTGTATCTTCTCAGCCTTAAAGTTTTAGTTACATGGAAGTGAAACAGGGTTTGGAGAACAGGTTAAAAAACCGATTTATCTGTCTTCTTTTGAGCATATTCAGGAATTTTGGATATGATTCAGCCATGGAAAGCCTTCTTTCTGTCTTTCAGAAAGAACTTTGAATTACATTCCTGAACAAACGAAACATGCTCGACTTGTTTTCTGGTTTTTAAGTGTAAAGTGTTTTCATTCACCACCTGATTGACTTTCTTGTACATCTTATCAAAGAATAAAAGTTCCCGGTACCTTTTGATACATTAAGTTATATGCTTTTTTTTCTGCATTTGTTCCTTAGTCTCTAATTGATAGTTATAATTTAGAAATAATCTTTCGGTGTATATATAGCATAGGCATATGCTCAGGATGTCGGATGCTGAGGTTATTCTGGAAGAAGATTTGCATTACTTGTCTTGCTTAAATTCAATAATAAAGTGGCTACATTGATATAATTATGAGGTTATTCTTGATTTCTTTCTTGTATTGTTCCTAAAACGTGCGATACACAATAGGATCTTCGTGTCCTATTTCTGTCACTATGATCGCCAAAGATAAGTTGTCTTTGCTGGTTGCTGCACCTGATTCTATAGCCAAAAGAAGAATATATTCTGAGGGTTTTGTGAATCAAAGGAGTTGGGAGCTGAATATATGCTTAGTGGGCACTTTGAAAGAAATGGTTGAGAGGCTGATGCAAACAAAAGTGGCTTTGTTGAAGGCTTCAATGTTTAAACTGGCTTGGTGATAGAACTGTACTTGTAACTGTTTGATTGAGCATAGAGTACTTTGTCTTATAGTGGCATTGCCTTTTCACCATATAATTCTAAAGTTCTTGGGAGAACTAGCACAGAAAATAAACAAGATAATGACTCTGTGACCTCCTTTTTGTTCATGGAGTAAGGTCAACTGCTGTCAATGCTTGGTTGGACAAGATGCCGCAAATTATTGTGTACTCGGGTCCACCTAGCAAAGTAGACTCATAAACATTTTACATATTAAATTTTCACAATTTATCTTTTAAAAATTCAAAATTTGTACAGTACGAACAAACAATGTTAATATATATGTAATTGATTATATTGTTTTGTATTCATAGGTACCTTTCAAATACTGCAGTCAATTCTAATATTAAAAATACATGCAATTCAACCTTTGTTTAGGACCAAGGTCCAATTTGCAAGGGTCCTAATCCACGGTATAACAAAATACATACAATTCAACCTTGTTTAGGACCAAGATCCAATTTGCAAGGGTGCTAATCCGTGGTATAACAACTAGTATCTGTGCAGTCAAGAATTTCTCCTTTGGGCCCATGCTTAACCTTGTGAGTGGGCCTCTAACAAGATTACAAGAAGAGAAAACAAGCTCTATACTTTAAGCCCTCCTTATTAACAAGGGAAATGGTATATTTGATCAATGAACTATACCTATTCTTCCGTTATTGTTGTGCTTATTTTTGATCTCTCAGTTATTTTTAAAGTGGCGGTTTTGATCCATTTTGTTAATTTCTGTTAGATTTAGATGAAAAAAGAAAAACCCTTTAAATGATGACATAGGTAAAAATAGAAATTTTATTTATTCTCATTCTTTACATGATGAGATAGACATTCTTACTATCTCGGTGGATCTTTTTTTGACAAACTTCGATTTCCTACATTGGACTCTTACTTCTATTAGTTCTATCTTACATTTGTTTGCCACTACATTAGAACTTGAAGTTTTTCGAATAAATTCACTAGAATAACACTTCTCTTACAAAAAGAAATCAAAATTTCATGTTTAGGGTCATGCCAAATATAGATGTAAAAATATATACGAAGTATCAAATAAGATTTTCAAAAGAATGGTGTGTGTATGTAGTACTATCAAAATGTGTTGGCAAGACAAATCTGACTAGCGGTGTAAACGAGCCAAGCCGAGCTCGATTACAAATGAATGGGCTCGAGCTCGGCTCGTCAATTTTCGAGCTGCTCGAGCTTTGCTTGTTAGGCTCAACAGCTTGAACTCAATGACTCAAATTTGATCTCGAGCTCAAGTAAAGATGTTAAATTTTATGCTCGAGTTCGAGTTCGATTTCGTCCTATTTAACTTCATGTTTCCATTACTAATTAAAATTGTTGTACCAATACATAAATATTTTTTTAAAAAAAAAACTTTAAAAATTTCAAAGTCTAAACTTTAATGTTCAAATCATTCAAAACAAGTCCACAACTTCACATCAATTACAAGTAAACAACACTACAATAGTGGTCCTTGATTCCTTGTTCATTTCAAGATATTTCTTCAAAGATAGGTAGTTCAAAACAAGAAATATCTGTTGAATTTGCAAAAAATATGCACAATATTAGACAAAAAATGAAAGTAATTAAAAATAGCTAGACAATGTGACAATACATTTACACAATTTAAGAAATTCAAAACTAAAAAAATAAATAAAGAATACTAAATTTAAAAAAATGTGTATAACTTACTTTTATGCGTTGGATACCGGAAGAAAAATTTGTTGATATGATTTTTCTTTCTGAAAAAAAAAGATAAATAAGCGTGTAATTAAAAAAATGTTCTAAAAAAATAATGTATCATTTAACATAAAAGTTAACTTACTTTATTTTTGGTAACTCCATGTATATGTCGAAGCCAATCACCCCCACAAAGTAAAGCTTGTGTTATTTCAGGCAACAATGATGCATGATAAGAATTAATTACCCTTGTCCCAGCACTAAACGTTGCTTCTGAAACCACAGTACTAACAGGTATAGCTAAAATATCAACTGCCATTCTCGATAATATTGGATATTGCATTCTATTCATCTTCCACCAGTCTAAACAAGAAAAGTTGCTAGGAACCTCATTCTTCGTAAGACGCCTTTCTTCTAGATAGTCTAATAGCTCCGATCTTTTAGGCTCTGAAGCTTCAACTTCTGCACAATATGCATCAAAATCATCACAAATATATGTAGAACTTCGGTGGTTGACTTGGCTTCCAAAAGTGCTTGAAGAACTTGAATTTTTAGAATTTCTTTTGTTCACTGATTCAGTAACATACTCTTCATAAAGAATATTAATGATCTCCTTCACTTTTGCTATATTCTCCGTAGCTTCCACATTAGAATAAAATCTAGAGAAACAAAATTCAATTGCAAGCATTTTCTTTGTTGGATCAAACACAGCACCTATAGTTGTCAACAAATTACACTCATCCCAATATTTGTCAAATTTCATCTTCATTCTTCTAACCAAATCCCTAATAAAGGAATCTTCATCATCTACATGACTATCCAATACTGATTTGATTTTGTAAACTTCTTGAAGAAACAAATTTGAAGTAGGGTACTCACAACCTGAAACAAATTTAAATTCAGATACTCACAAGTCACATCCTAAACCAAATTTAAAAAACAAGTTAAAAGAAACAAACCTGAAATAATGTGAGTAGTTGTCCAGAAAACCTCTAAAATTGAACAAACTTTGGCAACCTTATCCCAATTATCTTCTAATGGACAACTGTCAAAGAATGGATCGCGACATTTTAACATCTTAAAAGCTTCTTTGAACTTGAGTGCACAACATAACATCTCAAAAGTCGAGTTCCATTTAGTTTTACAATCACGAATCAATTTCTTATCTTTCAATTGCAATTGCTGCACACAGTTTGCAAATTGTATATGTCTTGCCTCCGACCGGTTCACATATTCTATACTATCTCTAACATCTCGAATGACGTGTTGAATCTCATCTAATCCATCTTGAACACACAAGTCCAAAATGTGTGCGTAACAATGAACAAGAAATAAATGTCCCCCACATACCAAACTTCTTGATCTTTGGAGTGTATCCTTCATGTATCGAATAGCAAAATCATTACTTGAAGCATTATCAACTGTAATTGAAAAAACTTTCTTTTCAATGTCCCACTCTTTCATGCATCTAAATATAGCATCAGAAATCTGAAGACCTCCCCTCGGTGGTGGAATGTTAATGAAACTTAAAACTCTCGTTTGTAATCTCCAAGAAGAATCAATCCAGTGCCCAGTAACAACCATATACTCAATCTTTTGATTTTTTGATTTCCAACAATCTATTGTCAAACTTACTTTACGAACACATTCAAGATTGTTCTTCAACTTCTTCTTTTCAGTCTCATAAACCTTCAAACAATCTGATTCAATTGTGTTTCTACTAATTTTTTTCCACTCGGGCATTACTCGTTTCATCATGAGGTTAAATCCTACTTCCTCCAAAATGGTAAATGGATGTTCATGTATCATGATCCAATGAGCAATAGACTCCCTCATAAGTTCCATGTCAAACTTTTCAGGATGTAATGTAGGATTGGAAGATGAAACTCCATCACTACTTGAAGTGTATGAATTTTGCTGGATAGATGAATTCTCTGTAGACATAACTAATGAAAAACAGTAACAAAATCAGTCAACCCAAATAAAAGCTCAATAATCCAATATCCATAACATAGCATATGGAAAATAAAAGCTAAAAAATAAAAATAAAAAAGATAAAAGAGGCAGTGCATGTAACTGCATTTACCCTGCAAGAGATAGGAAATTAATGGGGAAGTGTTTGATTGTAATTGGCAAAGGGAGAAAGTGAGTGTAATTAAAACAAGGCAAGATGGTTATGATTTTCAGTAATTTGTATATGGAGTAGACTGATTAAGTTAACATATGCATAATCTGTGCAGTGTTTCTGAAATTTTACTGCTTTGTTGTTGTAATTTAGTTTTCCTTTTGAGATGTGATTATTACACAATTTGACTGTTGCCATTATAAATTTAATTTCATATTGCTAGGAACATAGTGTCAACTATGAACCAGACTGCAAAATAAAACTCAATAATCCAATATTCCAAATTTCCAATATCCCATTCGTTCTTAGAGAAAATTTAATTTCATATTGCTAGGAACATAGTGTCAACTGTGAACCTAGACTGCAAAATATAACTCAATAATCCAATATTCCAAATTTCAAATATCCCATTCGTTCTTAGAGAAACCAGTCAAACTACAATAGAAGATTAGAGTAGTAAGTAGAAAACTAGAAGCACCTACCTTGGTTCACACTTCACAAGGGAGGCTAAGTTCAGAGTCAGCAACTTCGTAGTCGGCACTAGGCAGGGGCCGTAGGCAGCAACTTCATCGTCGGCAGGGGCGGAGGCGGAGACCGGAGAGGAGACGCGGAGTCTTCCGGTGTCGTCGGTAGCAGCTTTGTGGTCGCCGGTCGGAACTCGGCAGGGAGCCAGGGCGGAGCTGTCGCAAGGAGGGTGTCGGCTGAGTTGGGGAAGTGATAGAATGGCAGAGAATTAGGGATCAGTTAAATTTTATTTTTAAATATTAAAGGATTTTAGTTTTATAAATATTAATATTATATATATATATATAGCTCGACGAGTACGAACCTAGAATAAGTAGAATATTTGAGCTTGAGCTCGGCTCGGTTATTAAACGAGCCGCTCGAGTTCGGCTCGAGCTCGATTCGAATCAAGTTTTGACCGAGCGGTTCGCGAGCGACTCAGCTCATTGACACCCCTAGGCCCCACAAAGCTCTTCATTTGACAAGGCGTGATAGCTTGTCATTTAATAATTATTTCTTTTCTTGGACTATGGTTCATATAATTGTGTGAACTATAAATAAAAAAGTACATTTTTAACATACTAAAAGTACATTATTTATGTATGTAAAGTACCTTAAGTGTTAGAATGACACACCTTAAGTGCTAAAATGGCGCAGCTTAAGTCTTAACATCACGCACCTTCAATTTTTAAAATCGCGCACCTTAAGTGTTACAAAGACGTACCTTAAGTTTATAACGTATGCACCTAAAGTGTACAACTGACGCACCTTAAGCTTTGAAATGACGCACATTAAGTTTCAACAAAAAACGCACCTTAAGTTCTCAAGTGTATAACTGACGCGCATTACGTATTAAAATGACGTACCTTAAGTATTAACACGGCGCACCTTAAGTACCAAAAACACGCACCTTATGTTTGAACAATACCAAAAATGATCAAATTGTCACTATATTTTTTTTTAAATTCGTTTTCATTCTAGATGTTGATTTTGGCAAGATCAATGGATATTATCTCACATGTTTCTCCTAGACACAACCTTCACATTTGATCTCTATTGTATGTGTGTACGTGTGTGCATGTGTGTATGAGTTTAAAATGGGCATAGTGTCACATGTGAGTAGTGCGCAGACAAATCCTGTTGAGAGGTCTAGCATCTAGAAAATATTTTTAAAAAATGTGGTAACTTTTTTGTAATTATTTCAAACTTCATTTATGCACTTAGAAAAACTTGATAGTGCATCTATGGTTAACTAATAGTGCATTAAATTTGATTGTATTGTTAGTTGTCTATGAGACTATGAATACATTATCAAGGTTTTTCAAATGCATGTATAAAATTTTAATAATTATAAAAATGTCACCATAATTTTTATTCTTTTTTCCTTATTTTCCAACCACTACAGCCCTAGCCACAAGCAATACCAACTTTTCTTAAGGAATATACTTAATGATCAAATAATAATAATAATATAATAATAATAATAATAATAATAATAATAATAATAATAATAGTGTTGCATTGGGATGAAGTAACTTTTCTTTTATTTGCATTTCTTTTTATTATATATTTTTCTTTACATTTGTTTGGGTTGTATTTACTTGAAGGGAAAAACACGCAAGCTTGGTTTGGTGGTTTGTAAGGTGGTAATGTATTAATTGAATCTAATATGTGTATTCGTGTGACACAAGGTAAAAGAGAGTTTGTAAAGTTTAATTTTATCATCACCTTTTCAATGTGAAAGAGATAATTTGTGTATTGCACGCATACAGAAAAAACTTGACGCCCTATCATACACTTTGTGTTTGGGCCATGTTGACCCTAATAACCGGTAGATCTTTGGACTTACTATGCAGTTAATGGTTAAAATAATCGAGTCAAAATTTAATGTGATCAAATTAAAAGTTCTATAGCTTTGTTGACATTGTCACATTCCGTTCTTAGGGATAGAACGTAATGTAATCAAATTAAAAGTTTGAAACTAAATGTGATAAATTCTCATTTGTCGATGCATTAAAAATAAAAGTTTCTCATAAAAAATTTTAAAGTTTAAAAATAAAATATACTAATTTATTAATAAATTATCAAATCTTGTTCGCTTTATTAAAAAAATAAAACTTACGAAATTCAAATACAAAGCATGTGGCAGTGTGGCACAACAAGTGGTGTAAACGAATCGAATCGAGTCAAATACTTCAGTATTCGATTCGAATTCGATTATTTTGATAAGTATTCGAATTCGAATTCGTTTAGTGTTCGAATCCTAAATTCCGATTCGTATTCGATTCGACCAATTTATTCGAATATATTCGATTCGACTCGAATATTCGAATTCAAAATGTCTATCTTAATTTTTTTCTAAATTTTTCAATAAATTAAGATAAAATATAACAAAAATTTCGATTATTGGGAAGACTGAAGGGTGAAGCACTTAAGCGGCTACTCTCACTTTTATTTTAGCTTAGGGTTTATGCCTTTACTAATTTAGTTTCTTTATATAAATATATATATATATTCGAATATTCGAATACTATTCGAATCGAATATATCCTGATTTGTATTTGGATTTGAATAACATTCGAATCAAAATGTGTATTCGAATTCGGATTCGTATTCGAAATATTCGAATTCGAATATAACTATTCGAATTCGAATCACGAATCGAATCAAAATTATTTGATTTGTTTACACCCCTAGGCCGCACAACAACACGAAAGGACACGCTTTTGTCACGTGACTAGGCCCTTTCCAAATTTTCCATAGATCTCTCTGGAACCCCCAAGGCCCCAACTGATTTTAAAACCCTCGCTTCTAAAACCCTACAACTCTGCATCTCCGCACTGCCTCCATCTTCGAACTTCGAAGCGAACCTACCATGGCCGCCACATCTACGCTCCTCCGATTGAATAAATCTCCCCTCCACGCCCTCATCCAAACGCACCTCCTCCGCCCCTCCCTCGCCGCCGGAGCCGCCACCAAGCTGTTTGATATCTCCGCTGATTCTCAATTGCCGATTCCCAACTCTGCTTTATCTCAACCTCTGATGGGCGCAGTGTTTCAACCTACCTGGAATCTCCCCTTCGGTATGTGGATGGAACATTCTAGAATGGAGGTTCGCGGCCGCGCCGTTACTCCCGACCGCGAAGAATATGAGGACAGCGACGGCGATGAGGATAGCGACGGCGAGTTCGGAGATGGAGATGCTAACGATTTTGATGAAGATGAAGATGAGGATTTGAGTGAAGATGCTGATGACGAAGATGATGACAATAGTCGCTGAAACTTTGCGAGTTTTTGTCCGATCAAATGGTAGCAATAATAGTGCAATCATAAAGAAAAACTCCATAGTCTTGTTTCTCATACATCACTCTGTTTTACAGTGTCGTCAGTCAATGCAATGCAATGCAATGCAGTGCAATTAAAGAGTTTCTCCATTTGTATTTTTGAAGTGATTATTTTCTTTTATTTAATGTATGCAATCCTCTCCCCTTCTTAATATTTTTTCCTTACAGTTGCAATTCTAATAATTTATCAATTCTGGTGAACCAAATGGGATTTTAATATTTTTTAATATATAGATGTTGAACTCAAAGTGGCGATAAGGTTCTTGTTAATTCTACACCAAATGCCTAACTTGTGTTGAGAAAGTATTTATAATGAGAAATGTAAAAGAATAGAAGCTAACACTCTTCAAATTGCATTATAATTTATAACGAAACCAATATGTTTTTAGCAGATGAAAAGTGATGAAGGACCGGGTTTTTTTTAAATGAGCAAGGGAATTTTATATTACCTAACGATATCAAGATTATTACATTCCCTTCAAAATAAGTGAGGAAGGGAATATTATATTACCTAAGGATATCAAGATTATCACATTCCCTTCAAAATAAGTCGAATATAACCCCAAATTGAAAGGTCAGTTTACAGGGTCATTTTCATTAGGAAAGTGAATCCACTTGTTGAAGAAAGACAAGGATGGTCTAGAAAGTTGAGTAAAAATGAAGGAAAAATTAATTCAAGGAAAATTAATTCAGCAAGAAACTCAAGCAACAACAGTCCAGTTGCAATGACTTCATCAACCTTGTGGAGTAGGAGACGATTAAGTGACATCAATTGGTTAAGTCTCATCCTAAGATCTAGGAGACGATTAAGTGACATCAATTGGTTAAGTCTCATCCTAAGATCTTGATTTTTAAGACATTTAATTGGTTCATATTACTTGTCTCTTCCACTGATTTCAATACAATAAGTGGTAGCTCCTGCATAGTAACAACAACGTTTATGGTTCAATCCCATATGTTATGTCAAATGCAAAAAGTTTAGTGCAATTACAACTTCATACAAACCAGATTTAAAGATTGATTTTTCCGAAGTTGGGAAATTTGTCGAGCCTTTAAGTGTTTTTTTTTGTTAGGCGAATCATATTGAAGATAGTGTGCATCATTGGCTCTATTTAGCTCTATGCTGGATAAAAGTGAAAGAGATACGCCGATGATATGATTTTGCACATTCTCTATCACTTCTTTTGGTATATTTTCAGCATTCAATTTGTGATAGTAATGCGTATTCATTCGTCTGATGCTATTCATGTTTGCAACTCATACAACAAACCGACACATTTAAATCCAACATAATTATGAAACTGAAACAACAATCACCCAAAAATAACAATAATATTGTTGATATATTTTAGATTATATTCAAATATGTTCTTTTTGCAAACTAGCACTAGTAACCCAATTGCACATAAGACACTACCAACAAAAAGAAACGAACAACCAATGGAGACGAAGACAATGACAAACCTATCCAAAAATGAATTAACAAAACTTAAAAGAAATTCCAACCAAAAGTAGTATCTACTACTTAATACCATACCAATTACCTAATACCATACCAACTCATTGGAGGGTGGTTCTCATATTTATCACTAGACTGTAAGACACAACACGAATGCACACACACTAGATTGTGTGCACTCATGTTGAGCAAATTGCCAACACTCTAGTATGTATGCGTTCCTGTAATAGACTATGTGCAGTCATGTTGTGTTTCATAGTCTAATGGGAATATATTGTCTCATTATATATATATATATATATATATATATATATATATATTATACTATGTATATATTAAAGAAACCCAAAACATATATTGAAGTCCTAATTGATGAATTAATTAGTGATTTATTATGTGTGTGTGTTTTTTTTTTTTACACTTTTAGGATGTACATTTCCTAACTCAAATGATTAGTTTTGGAACAGGAACAAGTAATGCTAATATTGGTTCGTTAATTTGTGATTTTGTGTTTCGTCCTCATCTCTTGAATTTTAGAATATTTAATTAATCAATAAAATTTATTCAATTAATTATCTAAAAAATGTTGATAACAAAACAATTGACAAGATTAAAATAAAAGTACATTTATTATTGTATATATTTTGTATTATGTAAAATAATTAAAATATCAATTAACATCGATGCAAATCGTATTCAAACAATATGTAATTCATGACTTCATGCATTAGGCACTTCGCCAATACAGGGAGCCTCGCTCAAAGATGTTGGAGGTAAGAATTGAAACTTCACTATATTGTTTAGGTGGTGACTTTAGGTTATGTGATTTACCACTTAAACTGCTCCACCGCCTCCACGGGACAATGCCTTTCCTATGTTACTTGATAGTAATTTTGATGTGATAGAACTAGTGTTCCTTCGACTAGGAAGGTTTTAGTGCTTCTTGTAAAAGAATGCGATGCAATCTCATTCATCCATCTAGTTAATCCACGATTTAAAAATAAAGAAAAATAAGATGTTATTTTTGTAATTATTACAAAGCATTATTCTCATGTGACATTAATTATATGGGTAAATTATTGTGTGAATCATAGTCCACATAGCTGTGTGAACCATAATGTAATATACATTTTTAATATACTAAAAATATATTATTTGTTCTTCAAAAAAAATATATATATTATTTGTGTACTGAATGTAAATTATTTGATAATATATACAAAATTAAGTACTTTATATATACAAATAATACATTTTTAATATATTAAAAATGTACTTTTTATTTATGATTCACAAATACATAGCAATCGTTATACCCTGCACCACGGTGCACATAGCAATGTGCACTGATGAGCACAAATGATGAGTGTAAAAAGGATGTAATGTCGTTCCGCTGGGGATTGGTGTTATGGCACGAAATTGTGTGAATTACCAGGCACTAGAGTATATGAATTTATAGAATCCAAGTAACAAAGACTGAATGATGTAGAATAAAAGAAAGCAATTAATTAAGGTGAAAACTATATGATAAAAGGTATGTGCCAGATTAGGGGGATTGTAATCTTGATGTTCCAACCAACTCAGGATTAGGGAAAGAATAATTAACCAATGGATATATGGGCAATGCACATAATAATTCTACTTAGCTACTTTCGTAATCAACAAGAGAATTAGGCTAAAATTGCCCCACTATCGTGATGCATCAATTATAGCTTAAACACCTAAGCATTGTAAGCCCCCAAAATTACCTCTACTTTCATAGCAGGAAAATTGGGTTGAAATTGGTAAGGCTCGAGGTCTCCATCCAATTTTCGTTGTAATGAATCCCTCTCCTAGACTAGCAATTAATTCTGGCCACAAACCAATAACTAGTGCAAAGAAATCCCCAAATCAACATAAACCCTAGGTAAAAGATTCAATCCCTTTATGCAATTAATTACCAATTGAACATCAAGATTAACAATGGATCTCTAATCCAAACCCATAAACGAACTACTCCCGCATGATGAGAGTAAACCAAACAAAGCAATAATTAATAATCATAAACATTGCAAGAAATAAAAGGGAAGAGAAACTTAACTGATAAATAACAAATCCAACTTCAATCCTTGATTCCAAATCTTGAAATAAAATAATCTAATGTAAAACTAATCTAAACTATGCTGGGGAAAATATAAACTAAAAGCTAGGGTTCAGAACTTTGTAAGGGAACCCCCTCTAATTGTAGAGAATAGGTCAAATATATAAGAGGTAGATGGGCCTTGGCCCATTAGGCAACTTCCAAATTTTTTCCCAATTGTATTCTTCCTTGTAATTCCCTTTTCTTCCAGAACTTGTCCAAAATGTTCCAATATTCTTCCTTTGTTGTTCCTTGTAGATAATTCAGCACTTGGACAATATAACACACAAACAATTCTCAATTTCACTAGGATACAGAAAATAACCTTCAAAACAACTAGAATAAGGGGTGAATAATTGTACAAAATAGCATATATCATGCACCACGTACGTAAAACGACGTCGTTTTGGTGTTAGTAGACGCGGACTCGAATGACTCAGGGAATTCATTATCTATAATACACAGAACGTTTACCTAGAATACACAGAATGTTTGCGCAGAATACACAGAATATTGACACAAAATACACAGATGTTAGTGGACGCGAATGACTCCAGGGAATTCATTATCTATAATACACATAATCATTATATAGAATACACAGAAGGTTTGCCTAGAATACACATAATGGTTGCCCATAATACACAGGATATTGATGCCCATAATACACAGAACTCATCCTCTTAACATTCGAATGCACAAACACATCACAACTTGTGTTACTAACATGAATACACATAATATTTACACAAAATACACAGAACTCATCCTCCTAAACATTCGAATACACAAACACATCACAACATATGTTACTAACATGAAATCACAACATGTGTTACTAACATGAATACACATAATGGTTGCCTATAATACACAGAACGGTTGCCTAGAATACACAGAATGATTGTCTGGAATACACAGAATATTAACATAAATACATAGACCGGTCGAAACGGGAAACATGATTTCCAAAAAAAACAGACGATTAGTTTACAATGTTAAAAACGACGTCGTTTAGGTACGTGATGCACATTGCTATGTGCACCGTGGTGCACAGTATAATTTGCCAATACATAGACCATGGTATATAGATTATAGAATAATGATTGAATTATATGTGGATTGTGGAGTGAGAGAGAAACTAATAAAATGCCATAGATATTCCGAACCATATTGGGTTAAACATTTACTCCGTACAACATAAAAATTGAAAGCCCACAAAAGTATTAACCCAATCCAAAACCTGAAAAGAATCCAAAATCAAATTCGTCCAGACAACAATTGAGCGGCACGTGGCGCGTGGACCAGACACTCAGCATATTCCTCATCCATTCATCCTCTAATCCAAATAAACCCAAACGAACGCTACTGAGCCACAGACCTAACTCCACTCCTTTCTTCATCTCACATCTTTTCCCCTGTAAATATCTCTCACTCCTCTTCCCTTGCCATACCTCAACCTTCCATCCATGGCTGCTCTGTTGGAAACTCTCACGGTTCCTCGCGCCTCCGCGCCTTTGGCTCCGATCTCTGCTTCTTCCATCTCCGGTCGCCGGACCTCCGTTCGCTTCTCTGAGTTTAGAGGCCTTAAGATCCGTTCCTCCGCTTCGCTTGCTTCCAGCTCCAAACTCTCTTTCCGCGGCGGTCGGATTGTCTGCGAGGCTCGGAATACCGCTACTGAGGGTTAGTACTGTGTCAATTTTTACTGATTATGTACGGAGTATGTTATATGTATGTGGTCGAGAGATTGATTTCGCGGTTCGATGGTTGTAATGTTATCTATTATGTGTTTTTGATTTTTTGGTAGAAATGATTTCACTGTCATGAGGTATATCCACGCTTACCATCAAACTATTAAACTACTCTGATGAAATGAATTTTTTGATCTGTGAAAGATGTTAGAACTCAATTTTAAATATCGAAATAGATCGTTTGAATAATATTGTTCCTTTATCCATCTATAGTTTTTCCCCAGGATTAATACATTTGATTTTCTGGTGAAGTGCCTTTTTGGAAAGCTGGATTAACCCCTAATAAACCCTAATAAAAGTGAAGTGTAAAATTCAAGTTCCAGGATACTGTACATATGCTATGTTGACATGTTGTCAATTTGTCATTGGCCTTGGTTAGTATACTCTCTCTGGGAAAAGTACTAAGGTAAATTGGAAAGTTACTTGTACATTTATCTCATAGCTATTTGAATCTCTTATACTAGTGCTCTACTTGATACTTTTTCTCGAAGTAGCTAGTGTACGAATCTAACCTGAGTGGATCTGTTAGTAACTATGATATTCTTTAAACTGAACATGAACTTATTACGATTGCTCCTTTCTCTTGCATTGCTGACTAATTTGTTCGTCCTTGGTTTGGTAGTACTCCTTGTCATGACAGCATAACCTTGTTCAATACTTCAATACTATGTGCTGGAGTTTGTAATACCGATTTACTATCCAGAATGTTCATCATTCTGGACCTTTTGGGTCTTTGGAATGAGGAATGTCAGTATTAGTTCTTATGCTTCGTCTCATGATCTGCATTTCAATTGCTAAAACTTTGAAGTTCTTTCTTTTGTCATCAAGTAAATGTATCCCACATGTTGCTTACTGTCTATATCAAGCATTACAATTGAGCCAGTTGTTGATAACTGGCACTATTGGTGTATGTCAAGCTGCTATACATGAGTTTATGTGCTGATGCTTCAACTGCTTTCCCTTGATGACTAGAAGTGATACAATTATTGTCTTTGAAATGTTATTGCTGATGTAATAGAATGGTGGAGCATAAACTACTGTTATATGCTTAGTTGCATCCATGCCACTAACTGAACTACTTCTGAAGTTATGTTTTATGAATTTTGTAGTTCCTCCTGTTTCTGACGACACATGGCAATCGCTTGTCCTTGACTGTGACCTTCCTGTTCTTGTTGAATTTTGGGCACCATGGTGTGGTCCATGCCGGATGATCCATCCGGTTATTGATGAACTAGCAAAGGAATATGCTGGCAAGCTTAAATGCTACAAGGTGAACACGGATGAGTCCCCGTCGATTGCAACCAAATACGGGATCCGAAGCATCCCAACTGTCATGATTTTCAAGAATGGGGAGAAAAGGGATGCAGTAATCGGTGCAGTTCCCAAATCGACATTGTGCACCTGCATAGAAAAGTTCTGTTAAGTTCGCTTGGTGGGAATTCAGCCCTCAGCATACTATTTATATGCAGTAGAATTTTGTGACACAATGGCTTTAAAAGACCCTGTTATTGCCCTGTATAGTTGAATACTGCTGTATTGCTGTTCTGTCTAAGATGACGTTAGTAATTGCATATTCTTTGACGCCTGAACTTGATAAATTTTCTTAAATGGAAATGACCATTGTATATTCTTTGGCACAAGTATAACCATGAATCACCCCCCAACCTTCTAAAAACCTTATCTCTATGGCAAGGATTAGGCCAAGGGATTGTCATTTGTCAGTCGGCCTTTGTTAAGTAAAATACAACTCTTGAAATTGAGAGTTCGCAACCATAGGTCTATCCTCCCAACTTCCCCCGGTCCAGGTACCCTGCATCGAATTGAAAGATTTTTGGGATGAGTCTCACCGTTGCCACAAAAACTATTAAAAAAAAATATCTGCTACAATCTGAAAATGGGATAATTGTGAAGTGACAAGATGTGATGCGGTTGCAAGCTTCTGAGTTTTATTCTGTTTTATATATTTATATATACAGGAATTGGATATATATAAGTGTGATGCGGTCCATTTTTTGTTCAATTCCTACCCTACACGGTCTGTTTCGAACCGAGACGTAGTAATCCTTAATGAGAAGGGATTCTCACGAGAGTGCGCTTTTATATGAACGGATCATATTAGTTCTTTGCTTACGCGGTGTTTGGGTGGAAAAGAAATTGCAATTCTATAGGAGATGAATAATGTGAGAATATTTCCTCAAAAAAATAATGTGAGAATAAAGTGGTAATTTAAATTCCATTTAGTTTGCATGAATAGAATTACAAAGTTTGGTATACATGGAAATTGAAATGGAATAAGTAGTATAAAGTTCAAAATGTCATACTTATTATTATTATTATTATTATTATTATTATTATTATTATTATTATTATTATTATTATTCATTGTTGCAAAAATCGGTCTAGGCGCTCGCCAAGCGCTAGGCGCCCTAGACCATGGCGATTTCCCTCCTAGGCGCCTACCTAGCGCCTAATTTCGCCGACTCGGTCGCCTAGACAACGACCTAGCGCCTAACCCGGCTGAGTTAACTCGTCTATTTCGATCGAGTTAATTCGATCGGCTCGTCCTTGCTAATTTCTTTCATTATATATATATATATACACTCACACACGTGCACTGTCTTTTCTAGATAGCTGCATAGGCGCCCCCTAGGCCGTCTAGGCGCTCCTCTACCACCTGACTAGCAACCATGTTATTATTATATTATTATTATTATTATTATTATTATTATTATAAATCATAAATGATCAAATTCAAATTTTACTTTTGAAAATTTATGTAGCACGTTGCAAATGAACCTTAGAATTGCATAATGAAAGCAATAAAATAGATTTGAGAAAACATATTGAGGTTGGCCTACATGAAGGAATTTGTTTGATTTCGGAATTATGTGAGAATCAAGAATGGTCAAATTTTTAATTCACCTAAATTAATCTGTAAATCACATATTGTAAGAGTCAATGTGGCACCTCCAGAGTTTAAACCTGAGACTTCTCATTTGAAAAGTCATAATTATGTCGCTTGACCCCAACGTCTTTGGCATTAACAAATTATATACTTACTGTAAATGTGAATATTGAGCAAACGGGAGGAAAAACAAAAGGTACATTAATTAATTTAAACAAAATAAAATTATTTTGGGTTTGATCTACCATGCAAGGTGAATCCCAGGTACCTAGTATTACTTGGCTTGATTATCATAACTAATCACTATATAAAAAAGAAAAAATCTAACGCTAGCAGATGTCGATGATGAAGATATTTCCATGCAAATCCCTAACGTCCCGATCGAGCATTCTGATGGAGGAGGGTATCATTATGCGGTGTGCCGGATAGTGACACAGAAGCAGATTCGTTTCACTTTCTTCTAGGAGACCATGGCTGCGATTTGGCAGCCTACTTTTGGGGTAACTATGCAACAATTACAACCTCATAGGTTCTTGGTTAGGTTTTATCATGCTGCTGATATAGATCGGGTGCTAGCCGATGGCCCTTGGTCGTTTGAGCAGTGTTTGCTGGTGATGCAAAGGTTACAGCCGGGGAGTGATCCGGAACTAGGGTCGCTAACTCAGGCTGAGTTTTGGGTGCAGATTCACTCCTTACCGTGTGGGCTTAGGACTGAGGCGGTGGTTTCAGCGATTGGGTCATTCTTGGGTGCTTTAGTTCACACCGATGAAAAGAACTGGGATGGATCCATGCAGTTGTTCTACCGCGTCCGAGTGGGAATAGATATAACAAAACCATTGAAGAAACAGATGAAGGTGAAGAAGGACAACGACACTTGGCCGTTCATTGATTTCCGGTACGAACGACTTCCCACCTTCTGTAGGGGTGGGCATTCGGTTAACCGAACCGAACTACCAAAACCAAATTAACCGAACTTGCCAAACCCTTTAACCGTTAACCGAACCAAAGTTTCTATTTCCGAATTAACCGAACCGAATTCTTTTTCGGTTAATCGGTCGGTTAACCGATTAACCGAAGTTTTAAATCAAAATTTGGAATTCTTTAAATTATATACATACAAATTGTATGTATGAAAAAATTACATGGACAATTTCAGATTTGGCTCTTTGTTTAACATGTTAATATATATATATATATATATATATATATATTCGGTTAACCGGATGTTTCGAACCGAATTAACCGTTAACCGAAAATATAGAAATCCTAACCTTCTGTTTCTTGTGTGGCGTGATTGGTCATGGTGAACGCCACTGCCCGAAATTTATTAATGGTTATGATCGGAATGCGGTGAAGCCCTATGGGGCGTGGTTGCGTGCTGATTCTAGGCGTGCAATGCCCTCATCTGGTCAAAGGTGGGTTGCACCACAAACCGATGCTGAGCATGAGAGTTGGAGATCACCGGCAATGGAAACAGCTGTGAGTGTTGTTGACGATGAAACTGCTAATGGTTATGATGTTCCAGCGGTGGTTATGGGAGAGCAGAAGCGAAAACATGTGGATGAAGGTGCTGCGTCCCGGAATGATGAGACCACTGGTATGGACTGTGAGGTAATGGTTCTAAAAAATGCGGAGGAGGCGGGTCTTGCCGAGCAAGCCCGCCTAGGATTATGAGTCTGTTATCTTGGAATTGCCGGGGGCTTGGCAACCCGACGGCAGTTCGAGTCCTTGTGGATTTAGTCCGTGACAAGAGGCCAAAAGTGGTTTTTCTAATAGAGACATTTGTAGATAAAAGGAGAATGGAGCTGGTTCGTGTGCAAATTGGGTTTGACAGTATGTTTGTGGTGGAGGCTAGTGGGCACAGAGGAGGGTTAGCACTGTTATGGATGAATGATGTATAAGTGGAGGTTACTGGTTTTTCAACTAATCATATTGACGTTAATTTGTCTTTTGATGTTGGAAGACCTCTCTGGAGGTTCACAGGTTTTTATGGGATCCCTGAAAGGCAACGACGGAGGGAATCGTGGCAGTTGTTACGTACGTTAGCTGCGCATAGTGAATTGCCATGGGTCATTATGGGCGACTTCAATGATCTCCTAGATCAGGCCGAGAAGCGGGGACGACTTCCCCATCCTGATTGGTTGATTTCGGGGTTCAGGCAAGCAGTGTTTGATTGAGGGCTTCAGGATTTTCCTTTCGAGGGCCACCAGTTCACATGGGAACGTTCGAGGGGTACAACTAATATGGTGGAGGAGAAGCTGGACAGGATCTTCACCACAGAGTCTTGGTTAACTCTTTTTGGTGGTGCCCGGGCATCGTCGCACGTATGCCCTTATAGTGATCACCTCCCACTGATGTTGACTCCGAAATCTCTTATTCGACAGCATGCACACAAAAGGTTTTGTTTCGACAATATGTGGTTGCGAGAGGATAAATGCCGCAAAATTTTCACGCAAAGCTGGGATCGATCTAGGGGGCTGGATACCATAACACGAGTTGAAAGGTGTGGAATTGATATTTGGCGCTGGGGCCGTGGTTACAATAAGGAATTTCAGCGAAAGATTAACACATGCAAACGTCGGTTGGATTTTCTAAGGGACCGGCGTGATAGTGGAAGTATAGCAGATTATTCACGTGTAGAGAAGGAGATGTTTTTTCTTCTTGAACAACATCACATTTTCTAGAAACAGAGGGCTAAAGAGCATTGGTATAGGGGAGGGGATGTGAACAGTAAATTTTTCCATAACTCCCTAAAAGCAAGAAGGAGAAGGAATAGGCTGCATGGGTTGAAGAATGCGAGTGGAGACTGGGTTGAGGATGAAGCCGAGATGGATGAGATCATGATTGACTATTTCGGCAATCTGTTTACGTCGGAACAAGGTGACATGCATGAAGTTCTGGAGTGTATTAACACTAAGGTCTCGGCTATAGATAATGAAATGTTGCTTCGCCCTATAAGTGCTGAGGAGATACGTCATGCTGTGTTTTAGATGCATCCTGACAAGTCCCCGGGACCAAATGGGCTTAGTCCGGGGTTTTACCAGCATTTTTGGGATGTTGTTGGAGGGGAGGTAACAGGTTTTTGTAAGTTTTTTCTTGAATCGGCCAAGCTCCCGGATAAGGCAAATGATACGCTTATAGTGTTGATCCCGAAGAAGGCTAAACCGGAAAGTATGGTGGATCTTCGCCCCATAGCGTTATGTAACGTTTTGTATAAAATTGCTGCGAAAGTCTGTGCTAATAGACTGAAATCTCTTCTTGATGGTATCATCTCAACGGCCCAGAGTGCTTTTGTTCCTGGTCGCTTGATTACATACAACATCATGTTAGCTTACGAGGTGCACCATTTTCTGAAGAGAAAGACGCAAGGAAGGGAAGGGGTGGTGGCTCTGAAGGTTGATATGAGTAAGGCCTATGACCGGGTTGAGTGGAAGTTTGTGGAAGTAATGTTGCTTAAGCTGGGGTTTGCTACTCATTGGGTGAATATCTTGCTTGAATCAGTGTCGTCTATGACTTACCGTGTCTTGCATGATCAACGCCAGTTGGGGCCGATTGTACCAGAAAGAGGGATCCGTCAGGGTGACCCTCTATCACCTTACCTTTTCTTGTTAGTGGCGGAGGGTTTAAGTGCGTTAATCGAAAGGCGAATGAGAACAGGTTCCCTACATGGGGTGCGGGTGTCCAGGGGTGCATCGTCGATCTCTCATTTGTTGTTCGCGGATGACTGTTTTCTTTTCTTTCGATCAAACCCGCAGGAGTGTGCCACTATGAGGTCTGTGTTGGATGTTTACGCCGCTGCATCGGGCCAGAAGATTAATTTTGATAAGTATACAGTCTGCTTCAGTTCCAATGTGCCACAGGATGTTCGTGGTGATGTAACTACTTCGTTGGGAGTGGGGGAGGGTGTTACTGCGGGGAAGTATTTAGGGTTACCATCTATGGTTACTAGGCGCAAAAAGGAAATCTTGGGCTTTTTAAAAGATCGCATCCTTGCGAGAGTGAGAAGTTGGAATTCTAAATTTCTGTCTCGTGCTGGCCAGGAGGTACTTTTAAAAAATGTTATTCAAGCTATGCCGGTATATGCTATGATGGTGTTTCTCATGCCCGTTGGACTGTGTAAAGAGATTGAGATAGTAATGAATGAATACTGGTGGACTGGATCGGTGGGGAGTGGGAAGGGAATACGGTGGCGGAATTGGCGTGGGCTGTGCAAACCGAAAACTAAAGGGGGTATGGGTTTCAGAATGTTACATGAGATGAATTTAGCTCTCTTGGGTAAACAGGCATAGAGGTTACTCACAAAACCCTCATCGTTAGTGGCCCAGGTATACAAAGCTCGTTATTACCCGAACTCTTCATACTTGGAGGCGGCTGAGGGTAGTAATCCATCTTTCATATGGCGTGGCATGCTCGCAGTGCAGGATGTACTTCGGGAGGGTTGTCGTCGCTGTATCGGAAACGAGCTTGATTCTATCATTGGAAAAGATGCATGGTTACCGGATGATAATATCCCGTTTGTTCAGACTGTGCTTCATGAGTCTATTTATAATGCTCCGGTCGCCTCGCTAATGACTACTCAAGGTACGAACTGGGACAGGGATTGTGTTAATGATATTTTTAATCCACGTGATGCTTCTTTAATTCTAAATATTCCTATTAGCAGTCGCAAACCACCTGATAGGTGGACTTGGCATTGGGAACCGAAAGGGGATTATTCCGTTAAATCCTGTTATCGTTTTCTCTCGGCTTCTATTACGGATGATCGACCTTGGAGTAAAATATGGGCGCTGCATGTACCTCCCAAGGTTAAGACCTTCTGCTGGCAGTTGGCCTCTGTTTTTCTCCCTACTCGTGATGTACTTTTGGCTTGCCATGTTCATTGTGCTATTACTTGTCATATGTGTAGGGTCGAGGAAGAAAGCGTTTGTCACTTGTTTGGCTCCTGTAGGGAGGTAAAGAAGCTATGGTCGAAGGTGAGGGTGTTACCAGGTAATGTGCCTTGTGATAATATTTCAGATTGGTTTTTTGAGTGCATTAAAAGGTTAACAGATGACAGGCTGGATGGGTTTGTGATGACTTGTTGGGGGATTTGGTGTAGTAGAAATGAGAGTATATGGAAGGGGCTCCCTTTTAATCTTAATTTGGTCTTACAGTGTGCTGCCTCTCTATTGCAAAACTGGCGAGCAGCAAATCAGACTCAACCTATGGAAACAGCATGCAGACATCCGGTACGTTGGATACGCCCAGAACGTGGAAGATTAAAGTTGAATACGGATGTGGCTATAATGCGTGATCACAATATTATGGGGCTGGGTTGGGTTTTGCGGGATGAAGAAGGCAAGTTCCTTGCGCGAAGAATGTGTGTAAGTCCGGTACGTTCGGAGTAAAAGAGGCTGAGGCTATAAGCATGCGAGAAGCACTCACTTGGCTGAAGGATACTGGCATGGGGAGTGTTGACGTGGAGACAGATTCGCAACTTTTGTTTAATGCTTTATCTTGTTTTTCCTCTTCTTTCTTTTCTGTTTTTGGTTTGATTGTGGATGATGTTAAAGAGTTGGCATCTTTGATTGATGATGTCAAATTCGGGTTCGTTAAGCGATCTGCGAATCAGGTTGCCCACTTTGTTGCTAGGGCGGTCGGTGATGATGACTTTTTCACGGGTCCATCAATTATCAAATCACAGTATAGAGTTTAGATATCGTTCCACTGGAGATGACTCTTGTAATGTTAGGAATTGATATAATGTGGAGTTAAGCACAAGCTAAAACTATTCTTATAGAAGCTAGGCCTATCGTTAAGGATTTTGGTTGATAAGGTTTAGCAAATGACAAATTAAACAAGGACCGGGACTTGGTTGATTCAAGCTAAGATGCCAATTATACTACTTAGGATTAGGGGATTAAAACAAGGCATATGGTAAGTGAGATGCACAAAAATGTCCAAATACCACTCTCGTAGCTATTTGGACTTGCAACCTCACTATGAACTCCACTCTCGTGACAATCCATCCTAAAGTTGCCTAAACAAGAACACAAAGCATAAATACTCCTTAATACCTGAAATACTCTCGTATTGGGCATTAAGTGTGTGAATGTGTGGCTAGTGTACAAGCTCTACTCTCGTAGCAACAAACACACTCCAAAACATGCATATAAAAGGGATCCAACAATTATACACAATATCATCACAAATCCAAAACACACAACTAACCCTAGAATACCCAAATAATCCCCTTTATGCAATACAACTCATGTAGGCATCAATAGCAAGAAATCAAACCAAACCCTAGTCCCAAATCACCTAGCTACTCATAATATAACAATAGATACACAATATTAAAAGAGAAATTGAAAGCATAAAAGGAAATCAAAGAAAAGAGGAGAATAAGAAAACTTCTCTATTTAAGCTTTGGAATCCAAGATTGCAAGGTTTCTTGAGCTTGAAAAATGGAATGGAACAACAAATCTACACTAATTTAAGCTATCCTAAACCTAAACCTAACTAAAAATTGAAGGGGAAAAGATAGATCTGTTTTTGGGTGGAAGAAATCTCCTTTTAAAGGCTAAAAACGGGGCTGAAAAATGTTGCAGAGGCTGGCCACGGGTGTGGCCACGCCCGTGGCCAAACCCGTGGCCAGAAATGAAGGTTTCGCTGCCCAGTGGCCACGGGCGTGGCCACAATTGTGGCTTTCTGCCGGAATGATTTCTGTGCACATTGTCTGTCTTCTAGGCTATTTTCACCCCTAAATCCTTTGAATTAGCATTTGTTGTCTTCATCAAAGTTGTAGCCCTTCAAGTTAGCTTTCCAATGATATAAAAATCACTTGATTTGGACATTCCTACGTAGAGATATGGTCCATAAACCAAGCAGTGGACAAATTGTGCGGGAATCTCAACTTCTTGCTCTTTTGCTCCAATTTTACCTTTGTTTGTCCAAATGACCAAGACCATTAAAAACACCATAATTAGGTTCTCTTAGAGGTGTTTCTCTCATCTTCATAGCTTCTCATTGGCTCCCATTGACTCTACATGTATCCGAAATGCTCCAAAAATCATTCAATTCATCTAAATCACCAATAATTGGGCCTAAACACACAAATGAATCAAATGAGAACATTTTGGGCAAAATTATAGCAAATGACAAGGAATATAAACTTAAATGCAAGGTGAAAACATGAATATA
>CM008339.1:31885223-31901038 GCA_002525835.2 Ipomoea batatas
AAGAGGAAGTACAATAAGCTCATCAAACAGAAGAGATGGCCTTCTAGGAGGCATTTACATATGCAATGTAATGAGTAATTAAAGTTGTTTCAAAAGCACATAAAAGTTCAAAAATGTTGGGCAGAGGCCAGTAAATGACCAAGTCCAGCACCATGTGGCTAGGGGATTGTTGGGCGGAGGCTGGTAAAGGGCCAAATCCAACACTTGGCTCTCGAAAATGTGTGGCAGCATAAGGAAATAATGTTGTGCCTTCGCTACTAGCTATAGCTTTTGGCGTAGTGGTAAGCGCTTGATCCTAACAAGTGGTAGAATTGTTGGTGCTGCGGATCCCCAAGTCAGCACCATGTGGTAAGCGCAAGTTGCTGATCCTTTATAATTTATATACTATCGCAAACAATTCGCACAAACATACTAAGAAAGTGTTCTCGGAGTTGTTAGTTTAAACATTTTATAAGAACTGGAATGCACCTGTGATTCGCTGAATGTGACTTCAGGACAAGACAAGAGTCCAGAAACATCATGTTCCATGTACTCAAACACAAGATAAATGCTACATGACAATTGTGAAGCGACTATCCCTTCTAATTTTATAATGTTTGGGTGGTCAAGCCTGCGGAGTATCTCTATCTCTCGTGCCATAAACTGCACACTTCCTGGCTCCAAATGATCAAATCTCACCTTCTTCAATGCAACTATCCTCCCACTGTCTAGATCACGTGCTTGAAATACAGTGCTATATGTACCTTGACCAATCTGTTCTCCAGATTATAATGAAATAATGATCAGCTAAAGTTATAAATAGCTAGTGCAGTAAATTTGAAAAGAAACTAGCAATTGGAAGACAAATCAAACTGGATTAGGTGACCTAAAAAGCTTGAAGATGGTTGCATCCTTATTTCACAAAGTAGTATCAAGAAAATATTTTGTGGGCTGGAAGTTTTCGCACAAATAAAAGATGTAACGAAACTGAATAGCAATGATGCAGGGCACTACAGAAGTGAGAGTTCTGGTACATGCATTAGAGTTTCAAACTCCCATCAGCTAAGTGAAAAACTCTGCTGCAACTTGGCAGAGTATTTAGAACTCCAAAAGCTCTAGCAATGGATAAGCTTCAGCCTGTTTCTTTGGTTCTGAAAAAAGTTACTAAGTAATATATATTATATTAGCTTAAAACTCTCCAAATTTTAAAAGCAGCATTCTAACCAATAATTTTCTTTTTCAACTTCACCAGATTACTTTAGCAAAAAGACTACTCCTAAGATGAAAAGGATAATACCAAATGCACACAGAGTTTTATATACAAGCTCCCACATGCATATGTGACTTCATTTGTAGTGGGGATCAACCAATTCACTAGCAACCAATCAATGTAGAGAGCTACAAAACCACATTAGTATTTGTAAATTTGTGTGCAAAGTTTTTGTGCTAAATAGTATCTGAATTATTCTCCATTGCATAGTATCTAGATCTTCAAAAACAAATAAATGGATAAATGAGAAAACACTCTAAGAAACCAAGGTTCGAAACCCAGCAGCGGCAGTGGGGGGATTATGCCCAAAGTGAGTTGTAGTCACTAGCATTTGACCATGTCTACTAAGCCACTGAGTTGCCGTGATTTACATCCTCCCAAATGTTGTGTTCTTGGGGTTGGGGATTCAACTTTTTGGGGCAAGAAAATACTCTCAGAAAGTTACTGTTTTTCAATGAAAATGTGAGTAATTTACCATAGTCAAGAATCTAATATTAAATGAGAAACATATCTGGAAATCCCTATAGGCTATAGCATTGATGATTCCAACGATGCTATAGCAGTGTGACTGCATTAATTAGCAGAACTTTCACATTTTTGGTAAACTTAGTAATCAATACTTAAGGGAAAGAACCATAAATTGAATACTCTAAGCCACACATAGAGAAGTTAATCATATAAAAACAAACTTACTGTTCATTTATACTTCCCAATAAATTTAATGAATAATTGTCAATTTATGATCACATTCGCACCTTCTCCAGTGTCTGAAAAGAGTCGGCTCTGAGCGGCACCAAACCGTGAATGGCTTCCCCTGCAACCGCACTGAGCCAAGCAGGCCACCCAGCCGCCACTTGCTCCGCTTCGGCATAATTCTGTATATTCCCCAGCCTAAAGCTCGCTGTCTCGCTCATCCCAACCCTAGACTTCCTCTTCGTTTTCTTCGCATCGCTCCGGACGGCATCGCCGCCGTCGTCTTTCCGGAGCAAGCCGGAGTGATCAAAAGCCGCCGGCGTCACGGACACCGCCTTCTTCGAGGCCGCACAGCCCATGAAAAAACCCCGATCGATTCCCGCTATACAAAATCACAAGAACCGATTTCTCAGCAACATTCTTTCCGGCCCCCCTAGATTTCTCCGCGGCAGGGAGGGAGGACTCTTCACTTGTTCAGTCTTCAAGAGTTTACTGGGTTTCACAATGTCGGCAAGAATCGAGAGAAAATTGATCGAATCATTGGGGCTAGCAAAAAGGAACTTATTATACACACAAAAGAAAAAGAAAAAATTACAGCATTTAGAGTGAAAACATTCCTTTTGAGGTGGTGTGCTATGGAAGGAAAGAGAATAAGAAATGAGGAAGAAAAAGAGTAAAAGACAAGTAAGTCTAAGAGGTAGCTGGCACAAACTTTCATGTGCCAATGCCATGGCTGAGAAACACTGCCCTTGTCCCCAGGCGGCAAATTTCCCACTGGGGTGGCAACTATTCAATGGCCTATATTTTGCAATGCATTATTAACGGTTGAATTCTTTGTTACTTTTTAAGTTTTAAGAGTAATTACTACTGATGAGAACTATGAGTTTGTATTATTGAACTTCAATATTCAATTGTATATGAGAGGGATATATATATATATGTTAGGAAATAATATTACGAAAATAATATTTCCAGAGAATAACAAAGCACAAAAATATAAAAGGATTTTCTGGAAAGAGGTAAATTTGAGTCTCCTTAAAATCTTATTAAAGGATTTTTTGGAAAGAGGTAAGCTCGCTACCTCCCCAAAGTGTTAGGAGCGTGGGATTTGATTGCACCCTCGCGCGAGAAAAAGCCTCTATGCTATACAATTCAATAAGTCTAAGAAAGACTCTTGTATAAAAAGTGGTGCAAACCTACTTCCAAAACCAATGTGGGACAAATGCTTATTTCAAAGCTTTTTCCACCATTTTTCCAATTCAAATGGGTCAACTTTGAGAACCAATTTCTCATTTACCCATTATTCGTTTTGTGCATACTATATATCAATCTCTTCGTCTAACTACAAAGTACCCGAATCCACTTTCACCCAACCCAAATCGGAAGTGGACCCCACATATATTTGTACCACAAAATAGCCACTAAAATTGTCATTTTATGCTATTTTTCCAACAATATATACAAGAAAGAAACTATGATAGAAATTTGTAATCTAACTCAAATATATAGAGTCATAATACTCCCCTCAAGCACAAGGTATGTTAGTAGCTTGTCTCTAAGAAAAGAGAGTCTTGGTCCAAGTAGGGCTTTAGTGAATATGTCTGCAAGTTGATCCTTTGTAGATATGAAATTTACTTGAATATCTCCTGAGGCCACTCTGTCTTTAACAAAGTAATAATCGATTTCCACATGTTTTGTACGAGCATGAAAGATGGATTGGAACACATGTAGGTTGCACCAAGATTATCACACCATAATTTGGGAACAAAAATACCTTGGACATTGAATTCACGAAGAAGAGAAACAATCTATATTACTTCAGCACACACATCTGCTAGAGCCTTGTATTCTGCCTCTGTGAAAGATCTGGTAACTGTTCGTTGTTTCTTGCAAACCCAAGACACAAGATTTGTACCAAGAAAAACAGCATAACCACTGGTGGATTTTCTATCTTGAGGGCATCCGACCTAGTCAGAGTCAGAGAAAGCATGTATCTTTCTAGATGAGGAATTCTGTATACGCAGACCATAAGAGAAAGTGTCTTTGACATAGCTTAGAAATTGTTTGAGTTGTTCCTAGTGCGAAATAGTAGGGGCATGCATTTGTTAACACAATTGATTAACAGCAAAAGATAAATAAGGATGTGTTACTGTAAGATATTGCAGAGCACCAGCTAGACTCCTGTACTGTGTAGGATCATCATACAGATATGCATTAAAGGGAACATACTTCGAGATAGGAATTGGTGTAGATAAAGGTTTGCACTCAGTCATTCCTGCTCTTTTGAGAATATCATTCGTGTAACGAAATTGAGATAATAAGATGTCATCATCACATTTGACAGTTTCAATGCCAAGGAAAAAATCAGGAGCACCTGGATCTCGAATTTTGAAAGCAACAGAAAACTTAGAAATTAAATGTGTTACCAGCAGACCTGTCGAAACGGGCCGGCGGGATGGACACGCCAAAGCCCGCCATATGGCGGGGAGCGGGCTAAAAAGCCCGCCAAAATACGGGCCTATGAAAGGTCGGCCCGCCTTTAGCTCGCGGGCCTTGGCGAGGTCCCACCAAGTTTAAAAAAATTAAATTTAAATATAATTTAATATTAAAAAAATAATAATAAGTGTATACTAAAATAATTTAAATAGTTTAAGCATATATTAATGTATTTGTAATTTTTAAACACAATAATAACTAATAAATAATCAAATACATAATGTATTAATCCATAAGCAATAACAAATCATTTATATAATATACTAATTTTTTTGAACTAGATACTAATATATTTATTTACTAATTGTTGTTTACAGTTTACAGTTTAATATATATAAACTGTAAACAAGAATTTGGTTGGTTTACAGTAACCAACCAAATTTAGATATATATGTTTACAGTTTACTGTAAACATATTTTAAATAAATAAATAAATATATATATATATAAATATATATATATATATATATATAATTGGAACATTTATGTTAATATTTTTTTTAATTATACATTTGGCGGGCCCCCACAGGCCCCGCCAAGCCCGCGGGTTAAAATGCCCGTCAAAATACAGGCCTAAAATATCAAAGCCCGCCCTGCCCTTTTCGCGGGGCGGGACGAGTCAACCCGGCAGGCTAAGCCCATTTTGACGGCTCTAGTTACCAGATTATGATCACTGTCCATCACAAGAATATCATCCACATATACTAAGAGATATACATAAGAGGAATCTTGTGAGTAATAAAACAATGAGACCTATGTCTTTGATGCTTGAAATCCAACAGAAACTAAGAATGTATGCAGACGGTTAAACCATGCTCATGGAGCTTGTTTTAACCCATATAGAGAACGTTTCAGCAAACACACATGATTGAGAAATTGAGCATCAATATAACATGGTGGTTGCTTCATATACACATTTTCAGACAAGTTTCCATTTAGAAAGGCATTATGAATATCAAGTTGTCTAATGACCCAACTAGATGAGATAGCCAAAGAGAGTAATAACCTGACAGTGGTTGGTTTAACCACAGGACTGAATGTATCAAAGAAATCCTTACCTAGAACTTGATTGAAACCCTTCGCAACTAACCTGGCATTGTGCATCTCAGTTGAACCATCAACCTTTCATTTGGTTCGAAAGACCCACTTGCAGCCAATTACATTCATATCAGGAGTAGAAGGAACAAGACACCATGCTTGATTCTGAAGAAGAGCATTAAACTCTTAATCCATAAATTCACGCCACTCAGAGTGCTTAACGGGTTGAGTGTAGCAGGTTGGTTCAGTGGGGCAAACCTGAGCAATTAGGGTAGTGTGAGGAGTTTGAGACCGACTACATGTGGCCATGGTATGGGTCCGAGTATATAGCTTTGCTGATTTGCCACATGGACGGCCATGGGGACGTGCGGTAGCAGTAGGTGGTTCAGGAGGTGGCAATGTGGCAGGAACAATAGAGGTCATGATAGATTCAGCCCAAGGTTTGTCACACGAGTCAGGTGCTACTTGTAACGAAGACTTGATAGCAAAAGGAAAGCTATCTTTATCAAACCTAGCATGTCTGCAGTCTGCACACATAGAGTTTGTTAGTCAATAAGTCCATGCATTTATACCCGCTAAAGGACTATGGGTAACCTAGAAAGACACAAGCAGAAGAAATGTAATAAACTTTATGACGATTATAAGGTCGCAAATAAGGATAGCACAGACAACCAAAGACAACGAAGAAAGGAGTAGGATGGTGGAGACTTATGTAATAAGAGATGGGGACTGGAATTACGCAATACAGGAGATGGCATTTTGTTGATTAAGTGAACAGTTGTTTCAAAAGCGTAATCCCAAAATTTTGATGGAACTGAGGCATGAGCCAGGAGGGAGAAACTAGTTTCAACTATGTGTATGTGCTTTCGTTCTACTCTACCATTTTGTTCATGTGTATATGCACAGGACTGTCTATAATGAATTCCTTTGCAACTTTTTGTATTCAGCACCTAGATCAGATTGAATGGATTTTATTTTCCGATTGAAGGACCTTTCAACTAAAGCACGAAACTTGTTAAAGATAACATAGAGATTAGATTTTAGTTTCATTTGATAGAACCAAGTGTAACGAGAAAAATCATCAACAAATATGACAAAATAACGATAGCCATTGGAATATAAGAAAGGAGTTGGTCCCCAAATATCAGTATAGACTAAATCAAGAATATTCGAACTGGATGGCTCAACACGTAGCAAAGGAAAACGGGTAGGTTTAATATTCAAAACACTAAAGAGAAATGATGTTAAATACAATATTTGCTACTATGTTTGTTGTCACAACAAAGTAATTATTTGTAACCATTTTTTAGGTCACTGGTAATCTTTTTTAGAGCAATTCTTACAAATAAATACAACAACTGTGACTAAAGTGTTGTCACAATAAAATAATTAATTGCAACGATTTTAGTTGTCACTAAATCAATTTTTTGTAATAACATATTAAGACACAAATTGTACATTTATTGTGACCAATATTGGTATCACTCAAATACTATTTTTAGTGTACGTAAACATTGTCACAAAAGTATTGAGTAATTGTGACAACTTTTCAAAAGTCATCACTATTATAATAGTGACGGAATATATAGTGACAACAAGTGATGACTTCAAAAATTGGTCAATAATTTCAATAGTGACCAAAAACGGTAGTTTTGGTGACAACTCCTGTTTGTCACTAAATGTGAAATTTCTTGTAGTGCACACAAACCATGCACCTTAAGAAAAAATACGGTAGAATTAGTTTTATAAATATTGAAAATTTAAAAGTTTACAATAATTATAAAATTGATCCCATATTTTTAATTTCTAACAAAAATCATCAATCATGGACGAACTTTGATGTACGATTGAGATCAGTTCTTACTTTTTACAAGAGGATAATTGTTCTCATTTGAACCCACTCAATATGTGTATATTCTAAAATTATTTAAAAGAGTAAAAACCCAAAATGGTCACTCGATTTTTCCATAATTTACAAATTTGTTATCGACAACCATTAAATTCTGAATTACTTAATAATTTACAAATCAATTATTCGTTCACCTCTTACTTAGGAGGGTCACAACTATGCCGCTTGACCACAAAGTCACACTTAATTTGCTAACTTTAATCATTGAGAATATATTTATAAATTATGCTATAATTGATGAACTATTTATTTTGCGTATTTACTTAAGAGAATAATATTCTAATCATTTGTAATGTAAACTTGTTAAAATACGGAGTATTTTGTAATATTGAAAAATTTTAAAGATTGCAAAACTATGAAGACTCTTGGAATACGTTTACCGACAACATTTTTAGAAATCTGTGTTTTCCAACATTGGAAATCTAACTACATGAAGTACAACATTCATGAACCGAGCCTACCTTAATTTTGAAAATAAAGTTGGTCAAAACAAAAGCCGAGACGTCAAAGTTCAAATTTTGAGACAAATTGCCAATGGATCACTGTTTTCCAACCGTACTACCTATATAGAAATATTCAAATAAAAGCATCACCAACCATACATTTTTTTGGATTTTTTTTTTTTTTGATTTAGGTAGATGAAAGAGAAGAAAAAGTAACTCTTGTAAATATTAATTTTTTGTGAAATTTATTGTCAGAAATAAAAGAAAGCTTATCACTGTAAGGGTGTGTTTGCAAATCTGAAAAATTATTTTTGAAAATTATTTTTTGAGTTTTCAGTGTTTGGCTAGTGGGGAAAATAGAAGTCAATGAAAAATAGGAGTGTGGTCAATGAAAAATAAATGTGATTTTTCAGAAAATGACTTCCCGGCCCATTTTTTAGGGGAAGTCATTTTCAGTTTGCAGTAGTTTAGTGGTTTACTTTTTAGTTTTTACTACTTAAGGTCTAACATTTACGGTTTAGATTTAAATTTTAGTTTTTATAAAATTTAATAGGTTTGCATATTTAGTTGTTAAAGATTTCATATTTAAGTGTTCAAGTTTAAATAGTGAAATTGATGATAATTATGAAAATGTCACATTTTTTTTCCTATTCTGATTAGATCCGTCGTATTTTGACAGATGTAATACTGAGATTGGTTTTTATTTCTCTCATATGGTACTCTATATATGTGTGTGTGTTAAAAGTTTGAACTGATGAGGATGCTTGTTAACTTCTGGAGCTGTAAATTCTATACAAACATTTTAATCTAATCTAGTGTAATCAAAATGAAATGAGAAGCATGGTAGATGCTGAATTTTGAGTATAATTAGGAATACAAGTATTCAAATTAAAGAGTTAATTTCATTTTTTTTGTTCTAGATTTATAGGTGACAGCTCACTTTTAGTCTCTTTTTTTTTTGGCTCAAGTGCCATTCCGCACCATGAACCAAACGCGATTCTTCATGCCGCACCCTAACCTTTCATAACTGCTGTTTCGATGCATAAACCATAAAATTTTTGTCGCCTAGACTTTTTAACAGGTTTCTAGGTAATTTTGATGACATGTAACAGGTTACTATTTGATAAGGACCAGATCAACGTTGTAGTCGACGTTGTATGTGTACACTTACAACGTCGACTTTTAGCCAACGCTAAAGGGTCTATTTAGCCGACGTTAAAAGCCGGCTGTGTAGTAGTGAGCAACTGTGATCTTTCTTGTAAATAAAAAAGTTACAACAATGAGTGTACAATAATTTTAAAATAGATTTGGTGTCGGACATCATGCATGTATTTGGTTGTATATCAGTAGAAGTTACCAAATAATTAATTTTTAAATATCATCGGTAGAAGATTGTTATTGCCGATATTATCAACCACATTACCAACAACATAATGGATTTGGAAATTATGTACTCCTCGTCGGAAAAATATTCTCATTTTACCAAACACAAATTTAAAAGTGTATACAGCACATTTGATTTACGGAATGAATTTTGAGATAATAGAAATGTTATTCCATAAGGAATGAAATAAATAAGGAATAGAATAGGAATTGTATTATCTTGTTTGGTTCGCGGGAGGAATATACTTTAGTAATTATATTATAGGAGTTAATTTCATTTTTTGTCATATTCCTAGATTTATATGCGTCGTTCCACTTTTAGTCTCTCTTTTTTTTTTTTTTCAAAACATCCTATATTAGTCTTAGTTTTATTGTGGCATGACCATTTTTGGCCTTCCGTTAATAAAACTGTTAACCTACCGTTACTATTAGGATATTTTTGTCTTTTTTATATAAAATATTAGTATTATTATTTATTTGAGTAATATAAACAATAAATAAATATAAATAATATATATATATATATATATATATATATATATATAGAGAGAGAGAGAGAGAGAGTCATGATCAGGTGCGGCCGTGCGGTTCACACCATTCAATGTTACGAAATACACCACTCAACGTTAAGAAACACACCACACAAATATGCACTGTGGTGTGTTTCTTAACATTGTGGTGTGTTTCATTGTGGTGTGTTTCTTAACATTGAGTGGTGTATATCGTAACATTATTTTAGGGTACATTATTTATCAAATAATGTACCTTCAGTACAAAAATAATGTACTTTTTATTTTTGGTCCACAAAGCTGTGTGGACCATGGTCCATTCAATAATTTGCCCCATTAGATGGTTTAGGGGGGTTGTGTTTGGCAGAGCTTATTTAGGAGCTTATAGCTTATTTTAAGCTACTAATAAGCTATAAGCTTTGTTTGGTAATGTTCTCAAAATAAGCTAGTAGCTTAAAATAAGAGCTTATTTTGAAACGTTACTTCAGGTAGCTTTTCAAAAATAAGCTAGTAGCTTCTTAACTTTTTTCCATCTTTATCCTTATTATTTTAAATAAATGACATCATTTATCCCTCCCAATTAAAACTCTTTTGGCCTTTTTTCTTCAATATGTTTCGTTGTAATTTTTATTAGATATTTATGTTTGAACAATTATTTTTGTATGAACTAATTTTATGAATTATAAACATCTTGTTTTACTTTATATATTTTCAAATATATTTCTTACTTTATATATTATTAAATTATATTGATTTCATTATTTTATATTTTAATATGTAAACAAACCTATTTAAATTTAAAACTATTTAACTTTTATGAAGATGTCATTTTTAGTCTTTTTACATTATCAACTTATCAAAAAGCTAATTCTACCAAACACTTTTAAGCATAACAGCTAGCTTAACAACTCTTCAGATTTCAGCTTCGAGCTTATAGCTTTTCAGCTTTCAGCTATGTTTGCCAAACATAGCGATCTAGACTTCATCTATAAGGTCAAAACCGGGAAGTAGTTATGACCGTCTCAAATAACCTAACTGTATGTGAACGAAGACAACTGCCGGTTGTCAAAGACAAGCAAATAATCGTTGGTCGTATTAATTAAAAAAAAATAAAAAAAAATTAAAATGAAAAAAAAAATCAAAATTCTTTAAAAATAAAACAAAAAGTAAAAAAATAAATTATTAAAAACAAAAATTAAAAAACAAGATACTTGTCAACCCGAAAAGCATTGATCTGCTAAACATGTTAATAAAGAACTCAACTGAACATTTTAACATGTTTAAAATGTTTGAATGGAGATTCTTTTACTTAGAGGTTCAATTGTTTGAATGGAGATTCTTTTACTTAGAGGTTCAATTGCCAAAAACTTTGTGGTCTAATAGCACTCGATTACACCCCACATAGGAGGGTAGGGTTCGAGCCTCAGTGGAAACAATATTGGTTCTTTATGCTTCATTTGGTTGAGAAAATAACTATGAACAGATACTACATTATAACGGAGTTAATAGTGCTTAAAAAAAATTGCACTTCCCTTTGACTTTGGGGACAATTTGACTCTTTTTCCTAAAATAGTTCGATATACAACCTTTAGTTTCATATCACCACCAAGAATGGTTTAAAAACTAACTATTCAAAATTTCAATGTAATTAAAAACACCCCAAAAAATTGTGTACAAATAAACATTAAAACACTTAAACACCTACTGAATTTTGAAAGAAATCATTGAAACTATTTAAAAATATAGAGTACAATATAAGACAGTATTAGAAAGACATTTAAAAGCAACTACAAATAAATAATTCAAACATATATGCATTAGTATAAAAAACATAAACCAAAGACATTTTATGTTAAAGTGTTAACCCATTAATTAAAATGAAAACTGAGAAAAAGTAATTATAAATTTACTCATCCACCAGTTGGAATTATGCAGATATCAAAGTTACATAAGTTTGATTCTTTAGCAACAAAGAGGGCTTCTTGTCCTTCCTAATCACTCCATCCATTTCTCAATAGGCTTGGTGAACAAGAAGAGTTGCCTGTATGCTACAACACCAGTTCTACAGTTCTTGCTTCAAGAAAGAATGGGAATGAGAGCCTCGGAATAATCATTCAAAGATGAAATTTACCGCTTTGTTTTCTAATCCTTACATGCTACAATGATTCAACGCCTTATGGCAAAGTACATGGGGCAGTGTGGTCCTTAGGCTTGTGTTTCCCCAATACCTCATCAATGGTTCTACAACGGCATTGCTTTCCTGGCCTGACAATATCCCCATAAACTGCCATTTCAATAATATCGAGCTCCTTATCTGCAATGTAACACAGATTTTCACATTAGATCGACTGCAGCTTACATTACAAAAATTCATAACCTCTACAAATGAGAAATATGGCCCTACAATGTCAGCTTAGTGCATATAACAAGAATATCAGTAAGGCTGACAGCTGTATTATATAAATCCAATAAGAACTACTCTAAGTAGGTATAATTTATCCTTTGTCTTGTACTTTATTGCACTACCAACTAGGAATGTAAAAGAGAAATGATATATGATAAGTAATATTTTGGCTTGGTTTTACACTTCATTTAGCTCCCATTTTGATTGAGTCTTGATGATCGTGGGATATATATTGCTCCTAATTGAATGATTTTTTATTGTAGGCAAGAAGGAAGCGGCCAGCACAAGATCGAGCAAGGAATAGTGTTTTTTGAGGTGAAAAGTAGCTGTTGGCGACACATGACAAAGGCATAAAGACACAATGCAAAAGGATAGGCTTAAAACAGCAAAGTAAAGGAAGAAGGGCACTCATGGTCGAACTCACGACCGTTTGTGTTGTCATGAGTTTCCTAGTAGGCTTGCTGAACCCAGACCTCAGCATGAGTCTGAGATTCAGAGAGCTAGTTTTAGCCCTCACGGTTGTGACTTGTGAGGTCCATCGTGAGATGCTGAACCAGCTCGCGGAAGTTGGGATTCTCACTGACGGCTCACGGCCGTGAGCATCAGCGTGACTTCAATAATCGGAGAGATGGGTTAGGAGCTCACGACCGACCTCACGACCATGAGGTCCGTCATGAGGTCTAGAAGCCACAAGCTTAATCCTATCTGATGGGTGCTGGACTTTAATGCTTAGTGAACTAAAGGATAGTAGGCCTATTTTATAATGGGTAGGATACTAGGATAGTAGGATAAGGAATATTGTAAAACAACACTCCAAGTCATACAATAAGTCTTCCATTTTTCATGACCCCCATCCCAAAAAGAACAACTGGGAGAGAATTAAAGGAATTTTGTCTTTGGGACTATATGAAGATTTGAAAGACTGACCTCACACACATGCTCTAAAGATATTTGGACCTTGCACTTGATCAAGATCCTAAAAGCCCTACAAGACAACTAATTGTTCTTGAACCTTAAAAGTGCATCTTTATGACCAACATTCTATTGTTCTTGAAGCATGTAATTAGTGCAAAGGGATCAAAGTAGATGAGAAAATCCAAGCAATCTGTGGAGACTGTTTGAAACTTCTACAAAGTTCAACAATATGGCACACCCTCAACAAATGGACAAATAGACTATAGAGTCAATGAATTGAACACTTGGGAAATGGGAACATGCTTCACAGTGTTTGTACCACTAGCCTGAAACAACGGGAACTCAGTGGTGGTTCAAGTAGAATTTGCAAACAATAGACAATAGCGCAGTGCATATTGAAGTTTTGGAAGCATCTTTTTGCAGCGTATGGATAAGAGCTAACTGCCAAGGCAAAAGACTCTTCAGGCCAGGAGCCTATAGAATTAAACCAACCCCACCCACCACCACCCCCCCTCGCCCCGCACCACACACACACACATATCTCTGCCTTTTCTTGCACTTGATTGAAAGCAAAACACAATATTACTGACCATAGCCTGTGTTAGCAGTTAATACCAATCAGATGGCAAATTCAACATCAAGTGTCATGAATCAAAACAAGCAATGCTGATCATACAAAGTTCAGGATGCCAAAAGGTCTCAAACAACCACGAGTTATACATTTATCAACTTTGTCTCTTATAAAGGTAATTCAATGACTAAAAGAGTATTAAGGCCTTGAAACACGACGAGCTAAATATTGAAAATAGGAGGAAAAACAAGGAAATGTGATAGCAGGAGTAATACCAGTGAACTTGATATCACAGGAGTAGCCTTTTAACTGTGTCATGTCAATCTCACTCTTGTCTGATTTGAGCCTATTCACCCTTGTTTGAAGAATCTGGCAATTCTCAGCCACTGATTCACCCCCTGCACCATTTGCAATGCTGCCACACATCTTACTATCCAAATTATTAACCAAACAGAAGACAGTAAATAAATGAGTTAATACCTAATTTAGTCCTAAACTATAGGGATTTTTCTCCATTTAATACTAACTGTCCTAATTTTTTTGGGTGCTTAATTGGGACCTAGAATTAGATGCCTAATTGAGTCCATTGGATATTAATAGAGGGGAAATTACCAAGCTACAAATACACATATCTATTCCAAGAATGAACTGAGACAATCAAAATATAATAGAGAAGAAAGCACGAAAGATTAAAAACCCCTAAAATTTTTCATTTTTCAACAGAAAGATAGTGGGAAATCTGTAATTGAGTGGGCAGAAAGTGAGTAACCTTTGGAGAAGGGGAGAATGTGATCGTATTCGAAGCAAAGGCAGCCTTGGCAATTGCAGAAGCGTTTGCAGACTATGTTGCCAGCAGCGTCCTTGCGCCACCGCTCGGGGTGGCGGCCGGGCACCGTCTCAGCCTTAGCCCAGCAGTGTTTCTTCGCCAGGGAGTCGAAGAACCTGTGCCGCTCCTCTCTCTCATGCCTAGACGGGCTTGGCGGCGATGAAGCGGAAGACGAGCTCATCTATCTCTCGCTGCCTCTCCTTGTACTCGTCTTGCTGCTCCGCTCCTGGTAAAAACACCAAAACTACTGTTGACTAATCACCCATAACATCTTCAAAAAAAAAAAAATAAATAAATAAATCACCCATAACCTTTTTCTTTTTGTACGAGTATTCTACTAGAGTGACCGAGTAAAATATGAAAATATAATATTTATATCAAAAAATATGATTAATTATAAATAAATTGTTTGTCAAAAGTTTTTGGAAAAATTAAACAGTTTTTAAACTTTACTCAATAAGTCAATTAGTCACTTAAATTTTTAAAGATTGAAATTAAACTCATAAGCATGTTATTTTAAAGAATTGAGACCCACAAGTCAATTGGTAATAACTTGTAATTAGTAATTACAGGTCACTAGAGTTTCAGCAAACTTCCAACGAGTTTCCAATCATATTTCGGCAAAATGGACGCCCGTGTCAGTTGGTTGTTGATATCTACTATTTAGTACAATAATTCACCCCTTATTTAGTTGTTTTGATGCTTATTTTCTTTATCCTAATGAAATTGAGAATTGTTTGTGTGTTATATTATCCCAAGAGTTGAATTATACCAAGGAACAGCAAAGGAAGAATTTTGGAGCATTTTGGACAAGTTTTGGAAGAAAAGGAAATTACCTAAGGAAGGAAAGGAAACAAGAATAAAAATTGGAAAAGAATTAGAAGTTGTCTTATGGGCCCAAGGCCCATCCATCTCCTATATATTCTACATATTCTCTACAATTTAAGGAGTTACCAACCCTAGTTAATTTTAGTTTATTTTTCCCTTTCTCTTTATATTTCCCTAGCATAGTTTATATTAGTTTTACATTAGATTATTTAATTTCAAGCTTGGAATCTCGGATTGAAGTTGAATTTGTTCTTCATTATCAGTAAAGTTCTCCTATTCTTTTATTTACTTTCTTATCATATTTCTTGCAGTATTTATGATGATCTATTATTGCTTTGCTTTGTTTACTTTTATGATGCATGAGTAGTTAGCTTTTGGGTTTGGATTAGGGTTCTATTGCTATTATTGATGCTAGGTTTATTATTATTGCATAAAGGGAATAATTTATTAACCTAGGGTTTTATGTTTGAATTGGATTATAAATTCCTCTTATTGATAATTGACGCGCAGCTTTTATTGATTTGCTTTGGAGAGGATTTCATCACAACGAA
>CM008339.1:31902038-31919779 GCA_002525835.2 Ipomoea batatas
ACATTATGTTCCTAACAATTTGTAGTAAGATTAACGTTCGAGGTCAAAATCGTCCGTAGCCTTTCCACTAACCTTTCATGTTTCTCCACAATTACCACCGCACTGAAGTTTTCTCTGTTTCCTCTTGAGCAAGCTAATCTCTAGCGAAGAAGACGAAGTGAAGTCGACAAAGGCAACAAATTCAACGAGCAAATTTCAGACGAAGACAACGAAAACGACGATACGGTAAAACTTTGACAGTGTCTATCATTTCTGCGTTTCGTCTTGAACAAGCTACTCTCTGACGAAGAAGACGAAGTGAAGTCGACAAATTCAGCGAGAAAATTTCAGACGAAGTCAACCTCATTTTTTTCATAATTACTTGCAGTGCATAATTTTCACTCGTGTAGTGCACATTTTTATGCCTATTAATGCACGTTTTTCTACCTAACAGTGCACGTTTTTCTATCTCAAAGTTCATGCTATTAACCATTATTTGATTATCTATAAAGAATGTGCACTGGTAGGCACATAATTGTGCTCTGTATGGCACAACAATGTGCACTATCAACATAAAATTAACTTCTTAAATGGTTAATAGCCTGAATTCTAAGACTGAAAAACATGCACTGTTTGGTACAAAAATGTGTACTACTGGGCACAAAAATATGCACTAAAAGAGTGAAAATTATGTATTGCAAGTAATTATGAAAAATAATGAGGTTTATGCAATTTTATTTGATTAACCATAAGAATGTGCACTGGAAAGCACAAACTTTTGCTCTGTATGGCATAACAACGTGCACTACATAGCATAAAACTAACCTCCTAGATGGTTAATAACCTAAACTCAAAAACAGAAAAACGTGCACTATTAGGTAGAAAAATGTGCACTACTAGGCACAAAAATGTGCACTACACGAGTGAAAATTATGCACTGCAAGTAATTATGAAAAATAATGAGGTCTGTGTAATTTTATTTGATTAACCACAAGAATGTGCACTGGAAATCAACAAATTTTGCTCTGTATGAGCACAACAACGTGCACTGCAGAGCATAAAACTAACATCCTAGATGGTTAATAGCATGAACTCTAAGATAGAAAACGTGCACTGTTATATTTAAAAAGGTGCACTACCAAGCACAAAAATGTGCACTACTAGGACAAAAATGTGCACTACACGAGTGAAAATTATGCACTACAAGTAACTATGAAAAATAATACTCCGTATATGGTAATTACAGTTGTACCCTTATTTGTGCGCATGTTTGAAAAATTAGTAGGCAATATTGTGCGCTGGATTGAATTAGATCTATGGTTATATATATAGGTCAATCCTGTAGTCTTGAAGGCTAGGACTTGTACATATAGGATTGGGTTTATTTAACTAAATAAGCTTGAAAGCCACCAACCATCGAGCTAAGGCTCACATCCACCGACCCAGGGACATTAGTGAAAGTTTCATTCCCAACATCTGAACATTTTTTCGTATAAAGTTCCTCACGGGCTGGCCAATCATCACGGGAAAGAAGAAGATGAGGATCTACTCTCACTACCATACCTCTTTTACTTTCCCACGAGACCTCCTGTCCTATTCCTTGCATCTGCCAGCTCTTTTGGGGGGTTGGTTGTGGAACTGAGAGGTTAAGCTAGGCCAGAGAGAGCGAAAGAAGGAAGTAAGTCTAAGTCTGAGTTTTTTACTAAATGAGTTAATTTCAGAAATGGTCCTTCGACTATTGACTTTTACCAATTTTTGTCCTCGAGTTTTAATTTTACCAAAGTTGGTCCCTTAACTATTGATTTTGTACCAATTTTGGTCCTTCTGTTAAATCAATGTTAAATAGGTGTTAAAATTGAGGGCAAAAATGTCAAATCAAATATTTTAACCATTCTTCTTCACTTCGTTTCCCCTCCTCCATCGCAAGATTATATAGGGAACAATGTGAGTCAATATATTTATTTTTTACATTTTATGTTAAATTGTTTCAAGTAATTAATTTTTTTTCTGTATTTTTTTTTTGTTTTTGTTTTTGTTTACTGCAATATAATATATATACTCTGTAATAATTTTTTTTTTGTTGTAAATTCTCTAACTAGATGTGGAGTGTTATTGTATATTTTATTGTTGTATTAGGGGTTTTTTTTTATTATTATTTGATAGCAAAAATGGTAGAAAAGGGCACCACTAGGAGGGGAAACAAACTGAAGAAGAAAGGTTAAAATATTTGAATTGACTTTTTACCCTCAATTTTAACACATACTTAACATTGATTTAACAGAATGACCAAAATTGGTACAAAATCAATAGTTAAGGGACCAACTTTGGTAAAATTAAAAGTCGAGGACCAAAATTGGTACAAAATCAATAGTTAAAGGATCAACTTTGGTAAAATTAAAAGTCGAGGACCAAAATTGGTACAAAATCAATAGTTAAGGGACCAACTTTGGTAAAATTAAAAGTCGATGACAAAAATTGGTAAAACTCAATAGTCGAAAGACCATTTCTGGAATTAACTCTTTACTAAATAGGCTAGGTCCAAACTAAGCCAGGCCATAGGCCTTACAAAGAGGTCTAGCCTATTTTTATTCCTATTTAGTAGAGTTTATATTAGAGCTTAATTATAAAGTGTCAAAACTTTATAATAAAAAAAAGTCAATTAATACCTTAATTTTTTTAAAAATGTAACTAAACACATAAACTCACGAGTTTAACACATTTCACCCTATTAGCTGATGAACCTTCTGGTAAAAGTTTATGTTATAGATACCTGGCAATAATCTTAATATATGGCATGCCACATAAGCATGGTTAAAAAAAATCATATTTTAAAACAATTAAAATAAGCCTCCATCGCTGCAATGGCGGAATTGTACTACACTTCTTCAGTTCGTTTCTCTAGCAGAACCGCGAAGCAAAGCAGGGCGCTTGATTTTGTAACGCTACGAAAAATCCTCGGATTGTCTTTGGCAAGATAGCAAAGTGTTCTTGCCGTCAATGACTTCATGGAACCTTTTGTTGTAGGATCCACCATTATTTCCTTCCCATGATTGTGATGATTCATGGGATTCTGATTCCTCCTTGCCATTGTGTTAGTAACCACATTAGGTTGCCTTGCTGTAAGCTATATAATCTCTGTTTGGTTGCATCAAGAGTGAGTAATTCATATGGGTTCAAAATCTTAATTTGTGGTGACTTGAAAGATTTTGTACTTCTACTGCTAATTTAGTTTACATAAATGTTTTTAATAATTTGTATTTTATATTTTCAATAATAAATTAATAACATAGAATTAAACATTAAGTTTTGTTAGTAATTGCACATGTTTCCGTAAATTATATTATTATTATTCTATTTTTTTTAAACGAAGAAATGGGAAAGTCCCCACCAGAACAAAACACAGCTTAATTAATAGGAAAGAACACATACCAACAACACCTCTATCATTCACAAGATCCCATATAATATGAATTGGAGGCCGGACAAACTCAATCCAGTCGCAGTGAATTGTTACCTTTGTTAAAGCATTAAATACCGCATTATTCTCCTTGCAACAATAAGAGATACACCCCATCCAATTCTCTTTCTTTTATTATAAATGTTAGGGAAAATGACACTTTTTCCCCCTATGTTATGTGAATATAGCACTTTTTCCCCCTGTGTTATTAAAGTGGCAGTTTTTCCCCCTCAGTTATTTTAAAGGTGGTAGTTTTTCCCCTGTAATGTTAAATTTACATTTTTACCCTTAAAATAATTATTTCATTTATTTTTATTCTCCAACCAAGTATTACTAATATGTATGGAAGATCATGGTTCGATACGAACGTAATCGAACACTGTAGCAATTGAACTTAAATAGTATGGATGGTTACGGTTACGATTCAGAACCGAAAAAATAAAATAAAATAATTGTTGAATTTAGACTATTTTTAAATAAGAAATAAAATTAAATAGATAAATAAGTTTTGATTGGCGGTTCAAAACCGAAATTGGAATTGAACCGTACCGATTTATCAAAATAAGTGTTTGATCATTTTCACTATATATGATTGTGGTTCAATTCCAGTTCACGGTTCAACAATTATTTAATTTTATTTTTTTCGGTTCTGAATCGTAACCAGAACCGTCCATACTATTTCGGTATGATTGCTACAGTGTTTGGTTAGGTTCGAACCGAATCCTGATCATCCATACATATAAATAATAATTTGTTGGAGAAGAAAAATAAATGAAATAATTATTTTAAGGGTAAAAATGCCAATTTAACATTTCAGGGGGAAGAATAGCCACTTTAATAACACCGGAGGAAAAAGTGCTATATGCACATAACATAGGGGGAAAAAGTGTCATTTTCCCTAAATGTTATAACAATACTTTATATTTAATTATACAAGTTTAGACTGTGCATTGTCAGTCATTATACCGTGGACCATGGATCATGACTGATACTGCAGTTGTGTTGAACTGATACTGCAGTTATGTTGAACGGATATTGCAGTTGTGTTGAACAGATACTGCAGTTGTGTTGAAAGGGAACTGCAGTTGCACGGAATAGAGGACGTGTCATCCGTCTGGAACTCTAGTTGTGTTGAACTGATACTGCAGTTGTGTCGAACGGATACTGCAGTTATGTTGAAAGGATACTGCAGTTGTATTGAACGGATGAACGGTCTCTGTTCCGCGCAACTGCAGTTTCCTTTCAACACAACTGCAGTATTTTTTCAATACAACTGCACTATTCATTCAACACAACTGCAGTATCAGTCATGATCATGGTCCACAATATAATTTGTGGTGCATTGTATGGGACAATATCTAGTTATATATATATAGATCTATAGATATAGATATAGATACAATTTAGATATAGATATTATAAATACAATCTGATCCACATACAATAAATGATGAATCCGTCCACCACATAGTTTGCTCCATAAAAATGACACATCAAATCGGTCCAGCGAAGCAGATCAATTTTAATATATGATTTCATCACATGTTTCAGGTAGAGAGGAAAGATTAGGTAGTACTTTAAAGCTCATTTTAAACTCTAACTAGAGGACATGCCAGCCAGGCAGAGCGGCCAGAGCCGCAGGGGCAGCCCGCAACCACAAACAAATCAACAGGCATGTAGCACGTGTATAAATACTCAAGAATTATGAGCATGGAAGAAAAAATAAATTTTAAGTAGAAATGTTATTACATAAAAAGTTGAAAAGACAATAATTGAATAAAGAGGTAATTCTATTTTTTGTCATAGATTTATAAGTGACAATTCACTTTTAGTCTTTTTTTATTAAAACATAATCAGTTGGTCCTAGTGTTATTGTAATATGATCATTTTTAGTCCTTCATCAACGAAATCGTTAAAATATCATCAAATACAAAGACATTTCAATCTTTTTTAATACAAAGTATGTTGAACCGCTATATTTTTTTCTGTTTATTTTTTTTGAAAACATAAATAATTGAAGACCGAAATGTTCTTGCATTAACGATATTTAAACTCTTTTGTTGATAAAAGACAAAAAATGATATTGTTACAATAATACTAAGACCAAAAGTGGATGTTTTAACAAAAAAAGAACTAAAAGTAGACTGCCACCTATAATTCTAGAACAAAAAATGGAATTAACTCTTCAATAAATACAATAGAAAAGTGGTGTTTGGTTGAAGACTTTGATATTCTACTATGAGTTTTGATACTCATTATCATATTTGTCTATCTACTTTTGTTATCTTACCATTGGAATCAAATCCTTTAATAATTACAAAACTCATTTTCTTTTTGCGTGTATATACACACACACACACATATGTATGTGTATATATATCTGTATTATACATTTTTATATATTTATTTATTTTGGTACTAAAAAAAAAAGATATTTATTTATTTTGATTCCACTTCCTATTGCTACTAAACAAAGTAACTCTTTTTTATTTAAACTTACAATTATTACCAAGTATTTGATTCTCATTATCATTCCGATTTCAACGTTTGAACCAAGCACACCCTAAATTCATCAAAGAATATGGTTCAAAAATTATATTACATTGTCCATAAACCAAATATGTTGTAAATATGTTAAAATATTCAAGTTGAACTTGATTATTTTTAGATAACAATATTTATGATTTTATTATCCAAAGTAACTTTAAATAAAAATTTGAAATACTAATATTATTTCCTAGCATATACTACATACAAATATATATTCATCACCTGAATAGACAGCTCAATTAGTCGCAGGAGAGAAGTTTTGGGAAGAAAATATATATGCATCGTACACTTAAATTTACTATGCATTTATTATAGGAAAATTTACATCTTTTTGATTTCTCATATAATTTTTTTTTAACTATTGTTCATATTGTTGGAATTATAATATATATGAAATGAAATATTAAGAATAAATCAATTTAATTATATAAATTTATTTTAATATGTACATGATAACATTTGGTGTAACAAAAATGATATATTTATCCTTATGGGCGTAGAGGTGGAGCCCGAAATTTCATCAAGTGAGGGCGTAAGATTAAAACAAATTAAATATTTTAATTTACAAAGATTTGACCTCTTAACCTATACTATATATAACACATACATACTTAACTCTCTAAGTTATTTCATCTTTAATTAATTTATATCTATATTATTTTTCTTATATCTAAACATTTACTATACATATACATGAATCCCTTATATTTAAAAGGTGTGGTGGGATGAGGGAGGGGGTAACTGCCCCATACTGGATCCGTCCATACCTATGGCCCTACGAACATCGTAAAATCATTTACAGTCTGTTTAATTCACTAAAATTAAATTCTTATAAAATGTGAATTCTCAATGTTTGGTTGGTGTTTTCTTTGAAGTTTCAATTTTTTAAATTTCAAGAATTGAAATTACATGGAATCCCGTTGATAATTTAAAATCTTCATTTCTAAATGGTGAATCAATATTATTCTCACATATTTTAATTATTATGTAAAGGTATTTGAATTTTTATAAGCTTTTCGTTCTATTTTTTTTAATGTTGTGTTTAGTTAATAGGCCTTGACTCAATTTGTTTATAATTTAATGATTTGTATTATTAATTTATTGTTAGTGTATAAAATTTATATGTTTAGAAACAATATCAAAAGTATCATTAAACACAACAAATAAAATAAATTAAAATGTTATAAGGAAAAGTTTATATTTTAGTTAAAAAGTATTACTAATCTCACGAGAAATCAGCTTAAATAAAATAAAGTAAAATAAATCACTTTACCAATAAATAGTAAACATAACCTCTAAAATGAGATAGGGATAATGGTAATTATTCTCAATAATTAAATTTCATTTTGCAATTAAAAAATTAATTATCAATGTCACCCCTGAATTATTAGTGGTGTAAATGTTGCCTCTCAATTTTTAAAGTGTGACATATATTGTCCCTCCCCTAATAGGAAGAAGGAGAAACATTGTTGTCGACGGAAGGAAAACAAACGAAGAAAGAAAAATGGAGGAAAAAAAAGCATGGTCTCTGAACAGGAAAAACGGCGTGTAACCACATTTACACCACCAATATTCTAATAATTCAGGAGAGGGACAATATATGTCATGCTTTGAAATTTGATGAACAACATTTACGCTACTAATAATTCAGGGGTGACATTAATAATTGACATATTTGTGAGAGACATAAATTACCATTTTTCCTCGTTCAATAATGCACACATTCTGTTATAAAATGATGAGCTCTGCTATTTGCTGTCACTCCACCACTCCTTCAGCGTCACTAGTTACTAGTAGCCATTGTCAGAGAGAGAGAGAGATAGAGATCTGGGCAAGCTGAAAGCCAATTAGGTACACTTCTTTATTCTCATCATGCATATATAGTATAGTTAAATTATATATAGTAGGAATGAATATCTAAGTTTCCATATTGTGTTTCTAAGTTTTGCAGTTTTTGGGCTGAATACTTTAATTTGGAATTCAATTCCCTTTAATTTGGTTTTCTTTAGGCATTATGCATTTTTTTTGGTCATAACACTAACTTTTCACCATTCATGGCTTCTTGGAGATTTATATCTTATTATTATGCTGCTAAAGTTACGTTGTTGATTTGCAGTAAAGAATATAATGGGGGAAGCCAATATTGGAGATGAGAATAGAGCTATGGACTCTGCACACGCTGCAGTGTTTAAGAAATCAGAGAGCCTTGAGGGCTCCTGCATGAAAATTGAGGGCTATGATTTCAACCATGGCGTTCAATACCCTCAGTTACTCAACTCCCTGCTCTCAACTGGCTTCCAAGCATCCAACCTCGGCAAAGCCATCCAAATTGTTAATGAAATGGTATGATTCTTGTTGCTCTAAAAAGTTGAATTTCTATCCCGAGCAGGGCTGGATTTTAGGGTGTGCAAAATGGGCAACAACATAGGGTTCCAAAATTTTGGAGACCTCTAGTCGAGCCCTGACCTAATAATTAGTATATGTATTTGTGATTATATTGACTCAAAATTAAGTTTTTTGCACTTTCTCTTAATTTTTTTTCAATTTGCAGTTTATTTATACTTTGATAGGGCCTCACTTATTTACCAGCACAGGGCCACGCAAATAAAAAAAAATCGGCCCTGATCCTGAGGTCCCCACGCCTCGACATGACAGAGCATATGAAAAAATGTAAATCACGTTAACTTAGTTGAACAAAGTCCCTCACTTTGAGAGGGTTGCTCTCACACTACTACGGGTGAGACTCGATCTCATGTCATTGTTCCTAAACTTTACCCATGAGACCAATTGAGCCTATGCGGGTCATGGAAGGGAATTAGGAAGGAAATGAATTAAACTTCGGGAATAGTGTGAACATTTAAATTCCAGTGTTTAATTTGCAGGAATATAGTTACTTGGAATTTCAATTGCACTGTTTGATATCCATGAAAATTGAAAAGGAATAGGTAATATAAGCACCAAAATGCCAATATTTATTATAGCAAACAAATCAACATCAATTTTAGGTTAGAAAAGAGGAAGATAATTTTGTCTAAAGGTACTTTTTTTTTTCCTTTCCAAAAACCGCATAATTGAAATAAGTAGAGGGACACATGCCATTCTAATTCGATGTAAATGAATAAATTGCAATTCTCTTACCAAATAAAGTGATTTACTTGTCTTTACAATTAGGTGAGAATATACTTTTAATTCCCTCCAACTAAACGGGCTGTCGAGATTTCAATTTCCATTAGATTATGTTCAGCTCAAGCCTTCATTCATTTCCAATTGCTAACACACTGCCATTTAATTTGATTATGTAAAAGCTTGATTGGAGGCTTTCCCATGAACCCACAATGGAAGACTGCAATTCTAAAGAGAAAGATCCTGCTTATAGAGACTCAGTGACTACCAAAATCTTCTTAGGCTTCACATCCAATCTTGTTTCTTCAGGTGTTCGAGAAACGATTCGCTATCTACTTCAGCACCGCATGGTCAGTGTTTCTTTCTCTAGATCCACCTTACATTGTGAACCTCTACTAAAATAACCATTCAAATTATGTATCTGTAGTTTACACAATTGTGTCTGCGTTAACAGATTATGTGTTTGTAAATAAATTGAAAACGCATAGCATAATATGTTAATTGTATATACATAATATCCCGTTAACATATCAAGACACAATTTATTAACTGAATGCACTTAATATGTTAACGAATAGTACTGTCAAAGTGGGGCGGGTTAGGGCTACAAAAAAGGCCCTCGAAAGAGCGGACCTAACGGGCCTGGCCCCATTTTAAAAAATTTTTTATATATATATATATATGGTTGACTTCATATGAGACAACACCTTCCCGTGAGACAGTGCGACAACAGTGCACATAATCTACTTCACAAATGCACACACCCTAAACTGTGTGCACTCATGTAGGCTAAGTGCACATACTTTAGGCTGTGTGCATCCGCATAGTAAACTGTGTGCACTCACGTTGTCGCATATCTGTCTCACGGGAAGGTGTTGTCTCATATGATTGTAATTATATATATATATATATATATATATATATATATATATCAAAAAATAATTTAAAAGAAAACATAAAAGAAAAGTCCGCGGGCCCACCAACCCGCGTGGGGCAGATTAGGGTTGCATGAATCCTAACTCATGGGTCTGGCGGGTTGACCCACAAAAGTCCGTCAGAAATTAGAGGCGAGCCGGCCCGCTTTGAAAATACTATTAACGGTAGACATATAATTTTTGGATTAAGTCCAAAATATAAGGTGGATTCTAGTCCATGGTATAATAGTTGCATCATACACCAGCGGACTTCACTATATATAAAACTCATAATACCATCATCTTGTTGGGTTGCAGGTTGATGTAGTGGTGACAACAGCTGGTGGCATAGAGGAGGATCTCATAAAATGTCTTGCACCCACTTATAAAGGCGATTTTTCGTTACAAGGTTCTGTGCTACGCTCAAAGGGCTTGAACCGCATTGGTAACTTGTTGGTTCCAAATGACAATTACTGTAAATTTGAAAATTGGATCCTTCCCATTTTCGACCAGATGTATGAAGAGCAAACCAAACAGGTATTGGTCTTCTATGTCACACAACACACTCACAGGAACATTATCCTATGATGTTTTTTCCCTTATTGTTTCACAGAATGTATCATGGACACCATCTAAAGTTATTGCTCGCCTTGGGAAAGAGATTAATGATGAGAGCTCATATTTATACTGGGCATACAAGGTAACTTTCCAATTTAATTTTGTTTGCTCTGAACAAATTGTTGTTGAGAGTATTAGGAAAGTGTGACGATCAAGTGCTTACCACTACACCAAAAGTCCTAGCAAATGTGCAACTTTATTAGATTTTGGCGTAGTGGTAAGTGTTTGATCCTAACAAGTGGTAACAGAATCAGGTCACGGGTTGGAATCCCACTGTGCAGTTTAGTGCAATTAATACTAACAGGTGCTTGGAGAGGGAATTGTTGGGCGGAACCCGATAAAGGGTTAAGTCCATTTCCAGCACCTTGCCTCTTGAAAGGCGCGGGTTCGAGTCCCACTGTGCAGTTAATACTAACAAGTGCTGGGGTCAAGTCCAGCATCTTGCCTCTCGAAAGGCGGGTGAACGGTCAAGTCCAACACCTTGTCTCTCGAAAATGTGACGGTGGTTTATAAAGAAATAACTTTCTCTACAAGCTATAATTTTTGGCATAGTGATAAGCGCTGGCATAGTGGTAAGCGCTTGATCGTAACAGAAAGTAATTCTGATTTTCTTGATTTTCTTTGCTCTGTATCCAGAACGGAATTCCTGTCTTCTGCCCCAGCTTAACTGATGGCTCTCTAGGAGACATGTTATACTTCCATTCTTTCAGCAAGGAAGCTGCAGATAATTCAGACCATAATCCTGGTCTAATCATTGACATTGTAGGAGGTAATTCATCTTTTTGCCTGCCCAAATACTAACCAGTTAACAGTACAACACATTGATAAGTGACAAGTCTAGTCTGTCCATTACCAGATGTTAGGGCTATGAATGGTGAGGCTGTTCATGCCGGTTCTAGGAAGACTGGAGCGCTTATCCTTGGCGGAGGGCTGCCTAAACATCATATCTGCAACGCGAATATGATGCGCAATGGTGCAGATTTTGCAGTCTACATCAACACGGCCCAGGAGTTCGATGGAAGCGATTCTGGTGCCCGCCCTGATGAAGCTGTGTCGTGGGGGAAAATACGCGATATAACCAAAGCTGTGAAGGTTAGCAATGCCAAGCATAACTAATCCATTCTTGAATTATTTCTCTCTTTAACTAATTGCCTTGTTTGTGTGAGCATAAATATAATATGTGCAGTCCAACTATCAGATTAGGCTTTTAGTTGAGATGGAGCACATGCTTTAATTGTTTGCACAAGCTGTGACAAAACATTTTCTGATGTCTTGTTTTGTCTTGTGCAGGTACACTGTGATGCAACTATTGCTTTCCCCCTTTTGGTAGCAGAGACATTTGCAACTAAAGCTAAAAAAATCCACTAATTAACAATCTGTAAGTGGCAGTATTCCCATCAAGGCCTTCTTGTTGCATTCATTCAGTTGGACTTTAGGGTTGCTAGTTTGCATTGCGTGTAATAAGCGTCGAGCATAAATATATAAAAATAATATATGCTCGGTCTTACTATCAGTTGAGATGGAACAAATCCTTTAGTTATAGGTATGCATAGATTTGCTTGTTTCCTAAATTTGTTATTTCTCAAGGAAACACTTGCCCATGTATGTTGTGTAACTATTGTTTGTTTATCATTTCTCAAGGAAACACTTGCCCAAATATGTTGTGTAACTATTGTTTAGAAATGGCCACTTCCTCTTCTTCTTCTTCAGGGAACATCTTTTTTATCGCAGGAAGATGCTTGTTCTTACATTTGGAATTGAAACATTGTGAGGAATTTGAGATGTGTATCTTGATTGATTTGAATGGTACATTCAATAAATAAAACATGCTTTTCTTACTTCACTGTATACTTGCAACTATAGTCACATGCAAAACACGTTCAAAGTGGACTATACATCAAAACACGTTCACACAAATAGTGAACTTTATGTATATAAATAATGTGTTGGAAATTTTAGTATAAGATAGCATTTAAGTGGTTATATTGTGATACAATTCAAGTATATCTGTGTTCCACTTTTGATTTGAGTCGGGTCAAAGTGGATTCTCACTCTTTGTAGTGAGACGAAGAAATTGATATATTAATTGATTCTCAAAGTAGACTCATTTGGGTTGAAAAATGAATGTGAAAAGACTTTGTAAAAATCACTTGTCCCACATAACCTACTGTGAAAAATGAATGTATGTGAAAAGACTTTGTAAAAATCACTTGTCCCACATAACCTACTGAAGCACAACATCCCGAACCTATGACCTCTCACTTGAGCAGGCCACAACTATGCCACTTGACCACAAGATCTTTGACATACATAAAGAATTTTAATACCACTCCGAAGGTGAACACTAGAATGTGATAGAATTCATGAGGAAAATTAACATATATAAATAAGAATTAGTAATATTAAGATAATTTATAAATATATAATGCTGGTCCCAAAAGAGATAAGGTAAAAGTCTAGACGTGGAGGGGTGAATAAACTTTTAAATATTCGAAATTCTAGCTTAGTTAAGGCAATATAAAACCAAAGCACTTAATAATGCACTTGACAATTTATCAGTGTCTTAGCTTATGCACATCGAAATATAAACTAGTGTGTAGTATGTGTTTTACGTGTAGATCATGCATGCAAAAATAAATAATGTAAAGTACTCTTTCTATCCCATTTTATCTATTCTACTTACTATTCATTGGTCAAAACAACTCTTTTTTTTATTATTTTTTTTACTTTCTTTATTATTTTTACTTATTTTTAAATTTAATTTTTTGTGTTTAATAATACTTTTAGTGTAGTTTCTAAATATATAAATTTTGTATACTAATAATAACTTCAATCAGGTCTCGTTAATCGAACCAGACACATAATAGAGGACGAAGGGAGTAATAAAGACACAAGAATTTATAGTGGTTCGAATGTATATGTAATTCTTCTACTCCGCTTTACTCCTATCTCTAGGGGGAATTCATCATTATATTCACCAATCTTTATTTACAATAAATAATGAATTTCCATGATATAATGCTTTGGTCACCAAGCCCACACTAATCACATCCTAACTAGTGCCTTTGGCACTACAACTAGGACTTCACACTCCTTGTGACAATCTTCTATCTACACTCCGGTAGAGAAACCACTTGTTTCGGAAAAACAAGATTTTCTTTGTTCCAACTTTGAGACTTCTTGATAGATTCTTCAATGAAATGCTAAGTCTCTCTTTTGATGAAGATTTGCACACTCTAGATATATATTTGAGAATTTGTCCGTTGAAAAAAGACAATCTTAAATTTTAATAAATATATATATATATATATATTACTTCTCTTCTCTAAGCGGTCTAGGCGGCAACCTATAAAAACAAAAACATAATTCATGTGTGTGAGTATATGTTATATGTTATATTATATTATATTATATATATATATATATATATATATATATATATATATATTACTTCTCTTACTTACATAAATAAATAAATTTAAATATATATAAATATAATAATAAAATTAAAAAGGCCGACTCGCTCGAGTTAACTCGACTAACTTTGCTAAGTTGGGTGAGTTAATAACTCGGTCAAATTCGGCCCAGTCGGCCGAGTTAGGCGTTAGGCGGACGCCTAGGAAGCAATCTGCCTCACTCTAGGAGCACCTAGCACCTAGGCAGACGGAAATTTTTGCAACAGTGGTCTTTTTTGTAANAACATTTCATAAGGAGTCAATTAAGTCCACGAACTTTTAAAACGTGCAATTAGACCCTCAAACATGTCAAAATAAGGCAATGAAGCCCACGAACAGGTAATTGACATGTTATTACCGGTCATTTGAATTTCCGGCGACCGGCGACACTTTCCGACCACCGGCGACGACCGAATCGTCGCCGGTCGCCATCTCCGGCGAATGGCCGCCTTCTCCGTGAAGAAGGTGACCAGATCTGGTCGCCTTCTCCGTGAAGAAGGCGACCATTTCTGGTTGCCTTCTTCACAGAGAAGGCGGCCATTCGCCGGAGATGGCGACCGGCGACGATTCGGTCGTCGCCGGTCGCCGGACTGTGTCGTCGGTGGTCGGAAAGTGTCGCCGGTCGCCGGAAAATTCAAATGACCGGTAATAACATGTCAATTACCTGTTCGTGGGCTTCATTGCCTTATTTTGACATGTTTGAGGGTCTAATTGCACGTTTTAAAAGTTCGTGGACCTAATTGACTCCTTATGTAATGTTCGAGGGCCTATTTGACCCTTTTCCCAAAGAAATTTGGATTTAAGAAGTGGAAAGAAAACTATTTGCTGTAGGTAAAGCATCAAAGATTAAAAGTGGAACATTTATAGCAAATGTATATTGTACTTGTTAGTTAAAGCAAAATTACCTAGGGTACGGTCCATCCAAAAGTCAAGTAAGTTGCATTCAACATTCCAATAAGGGCACAAGGACATCTACCAATTACCATCCTTCTCTCTTTATCTCGTCATTTTAGGGGTTGTTTGGTTGGATGTAATTTGGTTGGAGTTGTAATTCATTGAATTTCAATTCAATGAATTCGACAATTACAGTGTTTGGTTGGAGGGAATTGTAATTCTGCGGAATTGCAATTCCCTCCAAATGGTGAATTACAATTCATGGGGTACCCCCATGAATTGTAATTCGGTGGAGAGGAGGGGCAATTATATGGGTGTAAAGACCATTTTGTCCCTCCTCTCAATCATTTGTCTTTTAAAAAAAAAAAATTTTTAGAAATCATTGTTATTATATTATTATTATTATTATTGAAAGAATTATTATTCTTATTATTATTATACTCATTATTATTATTATTTTGAAAGAATTATTATTATTATTATTATTGTTATTACTATTATTACTATTATTGAATGAATTATTATTATTATCATTATTATTATTATTATTACTACTACTACTACTATGACATAAGGGCATTTTAGTCATTCTGTCGCTTCTTACCTTTCAATTCCCTGTACTCCTATTCCTACATACCATACACTGTAATTTCAATTCCTACATTATTCATTGAATTACAATTCCACCGAATTACAATTCTTTTCCCCCCTAATTCCCTTCTCCCAACCAAACGCCCTGTTATGTGTCCATCTTTGTTCACATCACCATATAATTTTATCCCATATTTTCTTTTTAATCCTTCTTTTTCCTCTCCATTTTGCATACCCATCTCCTACACATTATCTATTATTTTATTCACATTTTTTACAATTAATAATTTTAACTTTAGAGCATCCACAATAGTGAATTTTAGGTGATTTTTACAGGTTTGAATGCACATGTGGAGGGAAGAGAATTGGGAGAGAGAAGAATTGAGTTTGTTGCAGGGAGATTTGGTTTTTAACTCTGCAATGAGCTCACCAAAATGAAAATTGGTGTTGCACTCCACGCTGAAGCGAACATAAAGTGCCTAGTTGGGCGCATGAAGTCCACGCGCTTGCTGGGCGTGTAATTTTCTTTGCCTTTTTTTTCTTCTATCTCTTCCCTCTCCTACTCATTTCTACAAAAATTTCTCAAAAATTATGCCTAATGAGAATGCTCTTATAATTATTTCTGATTGACGCATGTTGACCATGTGCCACCACTCTGTCATTTTGTGGTAATAATATATAAGAAAATAAAGTTATACATTCATTGTGAACTATAACTTTTGATATATGTAGTAAGCGGCTAAGCGCTTGATTCTAATACCAATTATTTCTCAAGTAGTATTACATGTTGAGCATATTATGACCCTGTTTGGTAAATAATCAGCATGCTATCAGCTAATTTTGACTTATTTAACCACTATTAGTTGTTTGACTCGGTTAAAAAAATTAATATAAGTGTTTGGTTAACAAGCTTTTTGTAACTCCAAAATACTAAACTTCAAAAGGCTACTCAAAGCAGCCTTTTCAATTAGCTTTTTGAGAAAAGAAATCACACCAAACAGCTATCAGTTAACAACTAATTTATAACATCTTTCTACAATTAGTTAATTTTATCAACTAATCATACCTTCTAACCCAATCAGCTAACAACTATTAGCTAACAGCCATTTACCAAACACAGCCTATATATAACATAAATGTACCATTCAACTATTTAGTTAATTTTTTTATTAAAAAATAATTACTTTTTCAATTTGATAGTAGATTAGAGTTAGACCAATTCGAGCACACGTATTGGGAAGGCAAAACATGACTTCCCTTGCTATAGATGGTGATCATTAAAGTGATTAAAGTGATTCTAGCAGTTTACAATAATCCAACTTTTTTTTTTTTTTTAGAGTACACAATAATCTGACAATAATCCGACTTAATATACCTAAAGTTTATTTAAATTAGAGATCAAGTCCATTGACGCTTTCATACGTTACAAAAGCATATTACCAAATGCGAATAAATAATTTTTATTTATTTTTTTAAATACTAGTGACTCAATTATAATATATTATCTGTCTTTACTTTCTCAACTTATTTAAGCACAGAGATTCACTACCCACTGGGGATCAAATCTGTGGGTTGTGACCTCCCATTTGGAAGAGCAATATTATGTCGCTTGACTACGAGGTCTTTGGCAACCTAAAATGTAATGTTAGGAGGAAAAAGTTAAACAATTATGTATAATATTGTAAAAAAATTCGTAAAATAAAATATCTTTTGCAATTATAGGATGTTGGGCGCACACAGTTCAATAGTCATCTCCAGTCAAGAATTGAAGTCTGGACAAAATTAAAAGAAAAAAAGAAAAAAAGAATGAAGAATATTTTGTAGAGCAAAGGTGCATGATAATAACGTAATTGTCTGCACTATAATGGAACAATATTGAGGCGAGCTGGCAATCATGTGACTTCCCTTTAATACAATCAAACCATCATGTGGATTGTGGAATGATCCCTATACAACAATGACCCTACAACTCATGTGTTCCCAATTATGTGTCTTAGCTTGTAAGACTTGTGTAAGGTAGTCATGGTCACAATTTGAGTTAAATTGTGAAATCTAACTTTAATGTTTGACAATATTTCGTAATTGGGTTTAATATGGTCTCAACTATGTTTAAGATATATAAGAACAAAATAAAATAAAAGTAAAAATTATTAGCAGGGG
>CM008339.1:31971125-31981656 GCA_002525835.2 Ipomoea batatas
GGTGGTGGTACTGGGTTGGGTTGGGGTGGGGGGTGACTCTATTGTAGATCTGTGAGACATGTCGGATCAAAGAAATATACTCCATAATATTTATTAGATCTGTCAATTAACACGACACGTTAAGGTTAACGGGTTCAAATTTTCAACATGACGGATACAATTTTTTAACGAATTGACACGATAGACACGTTTTGTTAACAGGGTCGTGTCGACAAGATATGGCACGAAATCCGTTTTAACTCACTAAACCTATTAATATATTAAACAAACTAAAATTTAAAGTTAAGTTATATATATATATATATATATATATATATATATATATATATATATTCAATCAATCAAACAAACTAAAAAAATATTCAATTTATAACATTCATAAAATGATAAAAAAAAACATTCAAAAATCATAATTAAAAAAGTCGATACTAGTTTTTAGAATAAAATTGAACAAAATAAAAATTCAAAATTCAAATTGTTGAATATCAATAATTGGTGTAGAATTTAGGCTTAATATAATAAATTCATCCTTAGTCATGTTCATATTTTTTGTAATCTCATTCATGACAATGGTTCTTACCTAAATGATAATGGTTATTAGCGGGTTATAAATAGGTTTGTGTAAACGGGTTGTTGTAAATGGGTTAACACGATAATATTAACGAGTTAAACGAGTTCTTAATAGGTTTAACGGATTGATCCGTTAAGACACAAGACATAACGGGTCAACCCGTTAACGACCCGGGGCACATTAAGACAAAACACTAACACGTTATTTTCGTATCAAATTTCGTGTCGTGTTAACGGATCGTGTCCATAATTGCCAGGTCTAATATTTATAATACTAATCAGGAATAAAATGTTTGTTAGTGTTTCTTCAAAAATATTACATTTTTATCTTGATTCGACCCGCTCATGAATAATGATTCGTCTGTCTTACACAAATTTTTGCGTTTTTGTATTAGAGTTCCTAGTTTATGCTAGACTAATTTTAAGTTTTTAAAATCTTGCCCAAGGAGTATTGGAATCGACCTTCACCCTACTCACAAATAATACTTCTAAAATAACCTTTAAACCATTGAGTTAGGTACACGGCGCATAACATATAATTTTTGGTTTGGTAAATTAGTGTTAAGGGGTACTGTACTGTATCTTTTGCATTAATTTGATGTGATGATATTTCGGTAATAACCATTTTATTATTCTTCTTTTGTTCTATTTTTATGATGGGATGATATTTTGGTAATCACCATTGTATTATTCTTCTTTTGTTCTATTTTTACCATATTCGTGTACGAGTGTATCTATCTTTTCTCTATCATATTTATTACATTGTATTTAAAAGTCAATTTTCTGGCCAATTTGTTAATCCATGTTTCCTTTCCTTCTCTGTTTATTTGTTTTCTATTCTTCAGCACCTATTTTAATGCTTATTTTTCAAATTTAATTTTTGAATTATAATGTTATGCAATTATTCATTTTGAGTGAAACTAGTAAATTACCTAATGCACGGATTAAATTTTTATAGTATAAGTTTAAATAATAAAATTAAAGATTAAGCTATAAATAATTATAATATTTCAGAGTGTACGATTATTTGATTATAAGATTAATGCAAAAGTATCATTAATATATGACTCATTTAATTGTATTTATTTTAAAAAATTTGATATGTAATATGATTTATGTAACCTGTGAGGACTATTTTATGAGTTAAAAGTTCTTTTTCAATAACTTGTGAGGACCATTTTGTGGCTCATATTTTTATTATTTATCCCTATATATACACTATTCGCCTTATTAGCAAACATACAGGATTTGTTTAATACAATATAAAGGATTTGACTTTGTAAAATATTTAATAGTATTTATAATGATTTATAATATTTTCTATATGGAAAGAAACATCCTAAAATCATGATAAAACATAAAATCAATGATATAATATGTAATAATAATTTATTGCTAATTTTATGAAAAAATATATATGGTAATTAATAAAATCAATGATTTTACTAAAATAACTTTGAGTATGATTTTACTAAAATAATCTTTATTTTGAGTGGGAAAAATTGATCAGACACTTCTATTATTATATAGATATAGATATATATAATTTTTGTATTTGGGTCTAATACATGTAAAATTTAAACATATGCTATTCGAACCAAATTTATATTTATGAATAACATTGGTAACTGACTGTTAACTGATTGGGTTAAAGGGTATAACTTGTTGATAACCTTAGCAGATTATAGAAATGTATGTGGTAAATTAGCTCTTAGCTAATAGTTGGTTGGTATATTTTCTTTTTTTCAAAAAGCTAGTTGAAAAAGTTGCTTTGAGAAGCTTTTTAAATTTTAGCATTTTGGAGTTACAAAAAATTGATTAATCAAACACTTATAATGTAAATGGACTATTATCTTCAGACACCTTCTTCTGAAATTTAAAAAAATGCTTTTTTTTCTTTTAATTTTTAAAAATAATAATTAAAATAATTTTTATATATAATTTTACATTATAACATCATATTTAAGGGAAACTTGAAAGTAACCTATAAAAATTCTATTTGTACAAGTTTTGAATTTTTAATGGTCTAATTGCACACTATTTTTGTTCGATGGTTCAATTGCACAATGTATAAAAGTTCAATGGTCTATTTGACACCTTTTTCTTAATTTTTTAACTAAGTCAAACAACTAATAGTAGTTAAATAAATCAAAATTGACCGATAAGTTAACTATTTTATTAAATAGGGCCAAAATAAATAAGATCTATGATGATCAGTGGTTAAATTAACTATTTTTTTTTTTTGGTAAATGCAGTGGTTGGTAAATAAATAAGTATAATGGTAACATTGGTAGATATGTAATGGTAATAGTGGATAGAAATGTTGGTTGGGGGAGATAGATGAAGTAAATTTTGTAGGTAATGAAATTATATGTATTTTTTTTTTTTTGTATTTGAAAATTTAAGATTTTTTTTTTCAAATTCATTTAATTTGTTGAGTTAGAAAATTATTTTCTATGTTTCAAAATGAGAAATTGTGCAAATAAACATGTTTTTTTTTTTTCATTCTCCAATATTCATTTTTCTTTAAAATATAAAAATTTTCTGTAATTAGTTGCCCTTCCTTCTTAAATGTAAATGGTTAAATATTCTAATTGTTTATTTTTTCATTAACATTTTGATTTTAAAAAAACAATATAGAGATAAGATTCATCTAAAGATAAGTTGACAAATGAAAGTATGCAAATGATTTTTATGTCCGCAAGTTCATCTTCATGAGTATCTCACATTGTTTTCGACTCAGAAAAGTCATTTTTAATTTTTAAAAATTTGGGTCAGATTTTTTTTTAAAATTAGATTAGAAACATGTTTCTGTGTAATTTGCGGACTATTATACAAAAATAAAATTTACTCAATATATACTATCAAATAGTGACTACAATTTTTATCATAATCCAAAAAAAAAGAAAAAAAGTAACACTTTGATATCAACCTAGAAGTCAAAAGTAGTGCCAAATATTAGAGTTTATTACCGAAATGGTCCCTCGACTATTGCGAAATTAACAATTTAGTCATCAATAATTTTTCGTGCCCAAATAAAACTTCTAAAATAACCCTTAATAAACCATTGAGTTAGGTACACGGCTCATAGCATATAATTTTTGGTTTGGTCAATTAGTGTTAAGGGGTACTGTACTGTATATTTTGCATTAATTTGATGGGATGATATTTTGGTAGTCACCATTGTATTATTCTTCTTTTGTTCTATTTTTACCATATTCGTGTATGAGTGTATCTATCTTTTCTCTATCATATTTATTACATTGTATTTAAAAGTCAATTTTCTGACCAATTTATTAATTCATGTTTCCTTTCCTTCTCTGTTTATTTGCTTTCTATTTTTCAGCACCTATTTTTATGCTTATTTTTCAAATTCAATTTTTGAATTATAATGTTATGCAATTATTCAGAAATTAATATTGATTCTTTCCTATTTTATCTGTCTTACTCACTAATTAGTCAAATCAACTCTTTCTTATTTATTTATTTTTATTTTTAAATTTGATTTGCCGTGTTTAATAGTACTTTTAGGATAGTTTTTAAATATATAAATTTTGTATACTAATACTAAACTTAATATTATAAAAAATTAATTAAAAATAACGTTAGTCAAGTCTCGTTAACCGAACCCGACACATAAAAGGGGTCAGAGGGAGTATTTTTTTTTTTTAAATACTTGATATTCAAAATATTTTCTCAAACGTTCACTTTGAGTGAAATATATATAATTTTTGTATTTGGGTCTAATACATGTAAAATTTAAACATATGGTATTTGAATTAAATTTATATTTATGAATAACATTGGTAAATGACCGTTAGCTGATTGGGTTAAAGGGTATAACTAGTTGATAACCTTAGTGGATTGTAGAAAGGTATTTGGTAAGCTGTTAGCTGATAGCTGTTTAGTATAATTTTTTTTCTTTCAAAAAGCTAATTGAAAAAGTTGCTTTGAGCAGTTTCTTGAATTTTAGCATTTTAGAGTTACAAAAAGTTGATTAACCAAAGGCTTATATTAATTTTTTTTTTACCAAGTCAAACAGCTAATAGTGGTCAAATAAGTCAAAATGGACTTAACTATTTTACCAAATAGGCCAAAATAAATAAGATGTATGATGATCAGTAAAGTAAAAGAATATATATAGTAATAAATGTATCGTAGTGGTTGGTAAATAAATAATATAATGGTAAAATTGATAAATATGTAATGGTAATAGTGGATAGAAATGTTGGTAGGGGGAGATAGATGATGTAAATTTTGTAGATAATGAAATTGATGATTATAAATGAAATTATATGTATTTTTTTTTGGTATTTGAAAATTAAGACTTTTTTTTTCAAATTCATTTAATTTGTTGAATTAGAAAATTATTTTCTATGTTTCCGAATGAGAAATTGTGCAAATAAACATGTTTTTTTGTTCATTCTCCAAAATTCATTTTTCTTTAAAATATAAAAATTTTCTGCAATTAGTTGCCCATGCTTCTTAAATGTAAATGGTTAAATATTCTAATTGTTTATTTTTCCATTAACATTTTGATAAAAAAAAAAAAAAACCAATATAGAGATAAGATTCATCTAAAGATAAGTTGACAAATCAAAGTATGCCAATGATTTTTATGTTAGCAAGTTCAATTTCATGAGTATCTCACATAGTTTTGGACTCAGAAAAGTCATTTTTAATTTTTTAAAATTTGGGTCAGAATTCTTTTTAAAAAATTGGATTAGAGACATGTTTTTGTGTAATTTGTGAACTATTATACAAAAATAAAATTTACTCAATATATATTATCAAATAGTGACTACAGTTTTCATCATCGTCTAAATGCGAAAAAAAAAGTAACACTTTAATATCAACTTAAAAGTCAAAAGTAGTGCCAAATATTAAGAGAATGGATCTACTATACTCCTATAACTAAGGGACCAATTGTACTTTCACTCTAATTTTTAAATATATAAATTTTATTCACTAATATAAAATTAGTCAACATAAAAAATTGAACTATAAAACTTTATTTCAATTAAATTAGCCACATAAAATCAAATAGTGGGGTATAACTCAAATATGTTTGGAAGATTCTGTGCAATGGACTTGACCAAAAGACAAGAATTATATGTCACATTTACCCAGTCACCCCTATCATAGCGGATACATAATTTTTTTTTCCTTCCCTAGAGCCGGTAAATTTCGAACCCCACACTGTCATCTTCAATCATAACCTAAGTCAGACGACAAACCAATTACGTGAAGTCCAAGATGCAAATATATAAAATTTTGATTAGAATTTGGGATGATAATAAAATCGCGTGAACACGTTTGTCCAATTCAATAGGCGAGAAAAGTCTTTATATAATAACTAAATCATTAATTCCATTAAAAGTACTACGTACAAGTAATGCTACATTATAACGGATCTTCTACAATGTATATTTGTATGTTTTGTAAAGAAAATATAAAAAATACATACAGATTAAGTAGCTACAATTTATTGATAAATTTAAATTTTTTTTTCTGCTTAGACCAAGAAAGATAGATTACTTTCACTAGAAGTCTAGTGAAATTTGTAACTTTGTGATTACTAAGTTAACGCTCTGACCAATTTAGTTGGGTTACCCAAATGCACTATTTTTTCCCAAAGATGTGTTGTAGCAAATTAAAATACATTATATAGTATAGGAAAAATGACGATTTTAGTCCATTAGTTATGCCTATATTGTAGATTCAGTCCATAAATTATTGCTATATACAACTTTTTTTTTTTTTGAGTACACAACGTTTTCCCTTTAATTATGTTGAAAGTAGTTGTTTCAATCCATTACTTATAAATTTTGTTAAAATTTAAAATTTATTTTGATTTACCAAATTATTTGAGGACAAATTGGTCATTTTGTAAAATATTTTCAAGTATAAAAAAAAAAAAAAGCTTTTCACATTGATGATTTCAAGTGAATGTTGGGTTTGTTGTAATGTTGATTACACGAGAATACCATAGCTACAATTTAAGCATATAATTAACGGACAAAAGTCGCTATTTTTCCTTCTTTTTTTTTTGNTTTTTTTTTTTATAGAAAATGGTCAAATAAGTCCCTAAATTTTACATGAAAATTCAATTAGATCCCTAAACTTTTAAAAAGTGTAATTACACCGTTTAACATGTTAAATTGGGGCAATGAAGCTCAAAAACCGGTAAATGGCCTACTATTGCAGATCATTTCATTTCAGGCGTGAAAATCCGATAACCGGCGACGATCGAACAGTCACCAATCGCCATTCTCGTCGAAAGGCGACCAACTTGGAGAAGGCGACTAGTGGCATTTTCGTAAATAATTGAGCATCGAAGTGCAAGTAAAATGTATTGCAAGTACAAGTAGAAGTTTCATACAGTGCACCTAAAAGCATGTAAAATGTATTACAAGTGCAAATAAAATGTATTACAGGTGCAAGTAAAATGTATACTGAGCATTAATACTAAGTGCACCTAACATTATAATTAGTTGCACATAGGTGCACGAATATTAACAAAGCGTAGAGGTTTGTCGCCCCAGGAGATTCCACGGTGGCCATGTAGCTGGAGGGGAAAAGAAAAGGGTAGATGTGGAGGAGTAGCCACTCCACAAATTGGCAATCGGTGCGGTGGCCGAGCTCCCGCTTGAGCTGGAAAATCTTGACGGTGCAGAGGCCAGGGAGGCGAACACGCCACCCACTACCCTTTCCTATCTTCTTGGTAACAGGGTGGGCAGGAGCGAGCGAAGCAGGCATTAAGAATGATAATGGTGGCAATGCGCATCGATATGGAGGTGGTAAGATGAAAGTTTCATCTTCGTTATGCATAACACTTTAACGATAAGGCTCCATTGTCGGTGAATTTTTTTTTTTTAATCCCAAATTTTCCATTTTGCATAATTTTGGAAAAATAATTTTACCCTCATAATTTCAACAATTCTAAACCCATTAAAAATTCTGATAACTTCTTATCTACAATTTCACTTTAGCTGGATTGACCGAAATTGACAAAAAATAAATAGGTTTTGACTGAAATTGACGACTTCAAAACTCATAGATCGAAATTAAAAGTACCCTAATAATCATAAGATCAGACTAAAAGTGACATTTTTTTTCTAATAAACTTTACTATTGGCTCATTAAGTATATTAAAAAAAAAGTATATTAAAGCAGTCTTTTCCCCCAAAAAACAAAAAAGTATAATAAAATAGTCCAAACACCAAAGGCTGCCCATACTGCCATAAGCCCACTCGATGACTCCATTTTTGTTTTTGGTTTTGTTTTACTTGTGTGTGTTTTCTGTTTTGTTTTTGTTTTTATTTTATATTTGGTTTTCGTTTTCGTTTTACTTTTGTTTTTGTTTTTTCTTTGAAATTTGATTGTTTATATCATGTTGGTTCACACAAAAAAAAAAAAGCAGAATAAAAACATTATTGAGAATAGATAATATAGTATGTGGTCAATACCAACCCACAAAGTCACTTTGTGCTACTAGACCACAAAGTCAATACTAGTATTTATTTGTCTTTATTAAATGGCTATTTTATTTGTATTCTTTAATCAACCAAATACTATTTAATATTTACACAAGCTCAACTCATTGATTCAGTAGGCAGTATTTGAAGAAAAATTATTCTTTTAAAAAACATATTAGATTTGGTCTCATATCGGACATTGATGTGAGCATGGTTTGGTTTCATTCTAGTGGATTCATTCCAGTGATAAATACATTGATGTGAGCATCAAATTGAACAACTATCACTAGGTGGTAATCACAAAATGTAATTTTCATTCAATCATCATCAACAAAAATACATAATATTAGTTTATTACACCATTCAACTACTGGAAAATAACATTACACCATTAAAGTACTACTAAACTTAACCTAAAACACTGCATCAATGCATTACTCCTACTTTACCTGGAATAACCCTTCACTTGATGGACCACTCCTCATCCAAATATTCATACCAAGGATTGCAAATACAACACCAAATCTAAATCGATACAAAAAACTTAAAATTAGACTCCCAAATCTTTTTAGTAATTTCATGCTCTTTTTTCTCAATTGTATATAGCAGCTTTTGGATTTCCTTCTCATACTTATATAACCTCTTCAACAAACCTCTAATCACATTGTAGACACGTTCAGAGACATCATAGTCCATTCATTCAAAAAAAAAAGAAAACCAGCATCTTCCATTTCTCTGACCAAACATCAATCCCAATTTCGAATTACATAATAAAATTTATACTTTTAACACTTCAGAGGTTTTACAAATTTTACACTTACCCCCGATATCTCTTCCTTGGGTTACCATAACTTTAGGACATCTTCATTGGAGCCAAATATCCACACCTGCATCTCACTTTCGGTATACATTCTGATGAACTACTCTTGTTGTCTTTTTCTGATGAACTACTCTTGTTGCAAGACATTGTGTAGATGAGAAAATTCCAACCTTACTGCTATTCCTTCTTTCAACACTCAACACTGGGTTCTTCGTTGCTGGATTCTTCAATTTCTTCGTAGCTTCAACTTAGGGTTCTTCAATCGCGGGGAGAAAAATAAAATATAACGGTAAAAATAAATAAATAAAAGGGAGCTGACTAGAAAAGACTTAAATGCCCCTTACTAAATGGGGTCATTACCGGCTGAATTGCTGAACAATAGCAAAAGGGTTTAATTGACAAAATTAGAGACAATTCAAGGATCACATTAGTTCAAATTGAAAACTAAGGACTACATTGGCAGTTGAGCTACAATTGAGGAACCAAAACAGTGATTATCAATAAATTAAGTCACTTATAATCATTGTTAAATCTCAATGTTAGCATTCTTTAATTATTTATTGTGAACATATTAACGTAATATATTGCTTATAGTTTTCAAAAATATATTGCTTATAAAAATAATTATTAATTTTAAATATTTATAAAATAATGAGTTAAAATATATATATATCATTATATGGTTATCGTCACGCACAGTACTAAATTGAACAATGTGTTGGAGAAATTTCCTTCTACATCATTATCCAATATCTATCTATCTATGGTAAATGCATATTTATAAACCCACCATAATTGGAACCTATCTTTCATTTTATTTTCAGTTTTTCATTTATTAATCCTATTTCAAATAAAATAAATTATAAATTATAATCATTTATATTTATATTACTCCGTATATATAAATAAACATAAAATTAAATAGAAAACATGAAAATAGAATAAATAACGAAACTGCAGCATGTGATGCGCCTGTTAAGCACATCCGTAACTGGACGTCTGGACCCTCCAGTTTTCCAATGAAATGTTACCTTCGTTTTTTCTCTGCCTAAGCCCCAAGATCAGGGCATATAACATCATATCAAAATATTATACCTATCAGGGAGGAAATATTAAGTTAAATAAATTTAACTCATCCAAACAGGGAAAACCATTAAAACACCCAAAAAAAGACTTGTCCAGTAAAGTGTTCAAAAGGCTCAACTAATAGAAAACAATGTAACCATGCACTAAATCTACATTCATCCAAAATGAAATTATCTTAGGCATCCTTAAGAAAACCCAGACTGCTTCCACTAATGAGCAAGGGCAATTCTTCCAGCAACTTGGTCAAGATCTCGCTGGCCATTAGATGTGATTCTCCTTCCGCTATCAAAGGACAGGAAACAGTCAGAATAATCAACACATAATAAGTAACTTATAAATGGCCACCCGGATTAAATATTGAAAAAAAATCTACTTGCTCCAAATCTTTCGGAACAAATCTTGTCCAAAATAGGTGAATAAGTGTCCAAGCACTAGATCATATTCATTTACAAGTTAATTAGATGGAACCGCATCATTTGGTACACTACTTGGTACACCGATTTGGCCATTTGGGGCATGTAGTATTAGGGTATTACCCTAAAGAATATTAAAATGTCAGAGATACTTTAGATGATAG
>CM008339.1:32122004-32132998 GCA_002525835.2 Ipomoea batatas
GTACACTGACTGAAATGAACATTTTTCAAATGTACAAGGACCAATTGCATTCTTAAACCTCTCATTTCTATTGTTTCTGCAAGTTAAATGTCTATCGTTTTATGAAAATTAAAGTCCATAAGAGATTATCATAGATGATATTTTAAAGCAATTTTTTGAACTTTCTTAACTCAATATAGATTACTGTAGAGTTTTATTTAATTATTTTTTAATGTTTTATATGATTATTTTAACATTCTGTATGCATTTGAGCATTCCCTAATTGTAAAATTATGTCCAGGTTGAAGGAATGCAAAAACAATGTGCTGGTGCAATGGACAAAAGCCTGCCAAAGGAGATCATATGGAAGACCATCCCCCATCGGTTGTTTTTTGGTCGTGATCATACGGTTACATGGGGCCATGGGGGTGTTGCTTTTCTTCATCCTGAAAGCACTCAAGACAAAGCTTACACATGCCTCTATAGAATCACGTATGCTATTCTATCTTCTTCTATTTTAATCTGAATGTATTAGTAAGTTAACTGATTAGTTATCTGAAATTATCACACCTCACATGTTAATTTGTGAAAATAAATAGGAAGTATGCCTTAATCATCATTTGAAACTAATTTTTTCCTGTTATTCATTATCACAGGCTTGATCAGTTCAATGATATTTTACTTCAGGAAAATGATCCAAACTATGACATGAGAGCTCCTTTATTTGATTTGACTGCTTTACACTCTATTGAAAACGAAAAAACCATCTCAGTGGAGGCTGTAAAGGTACACATTGTAGTCAAATGCATAATTTTTGTGTTACCACTTTTTCCTTTTCTATTTTTTTAAAAATACCAGTTAGTATTCCTTCACTTGTATGTAATGCTAGCTGACTGAATATAAGGTTCAAAATTAGTTTGAAGAATTCATTGCTCTTTGATTCCCTTGAAGGTATAAATATTAACCCTTTTATCTCCCTAAATACAAAATAATTTACACCTTTAACCACTCTAATACTAGTATACTACAATAGTTGCTGAAAAGACTATTTGCTTTTGAAGTTTCAGATGTAATTATGCTTATCTTTTGAATTATGGACAAATATAAATGTGTATCTTCACTTATAACCTAAGCTTTAAATTGAAGTAGAGCATGGTGGTGTGAGTAAATATAAAATCATAAATATTTATCCTAACAAGACACTTAATTTTTTAGTCGAGGAAAATAATGATTTTTCTTCAAAATTTTACCTTCTCTAAATTAACTGCATTGTGCATAATTATTAATAAGTAATAACTCAAAAGAATTATAAGAAAAATTATAAAACACATGAAAACTAATGTATTGTCCCATTTTATGTATCTTGTTCGGTGAACAAGACTTGATTCAAGTTATTTACAAATTTATTTTTCGTAATATTTAATTTAGTATTAATGTTCAAAATTTATATATTTAGAAACTACATGAAAAGCACTATTAAACACAACAAGCCAAATTTAAAAATTATAAGAAAATGCTATAAATAAATAATAAAAAAAAAAGCAAACAAAAAAGTTAGAGTTGGTTTGGCCAATGAACAGTAAACTAGACAAGTTAAATGGGATAGAGGATTAGAGGAAGTATCATTTCATTTTTGAAATTACAATTTTAGGTGTTTAGAAATATGTTTTGCTTTATTTTGAAAAGTTATAATAACCAAATTTTTTGGTTGTCAATATGTTTTTTACTTTACAATAGTTTACTTAAAGGCCAATTTTGTTTTATTCCAAGAGTATTGTATTATATTTGGGGATATTATCAATGGATTGTATATGCAGTATTGCCATTGCAATCAGTCTTTCAGAAACTGGCAACAGTATCCTTTCTTTTTCTAAGTATGCAATATCGTTTTAGAATTCATATGCTGTTTGCAATATTTTTTTTAATAGATCGAGCATTGTATTTGACATAATCGAGATATTTGTTTCAACACTATTCCTCTAATGTCACGGGTGCTGCTTGTATTTCATGTAGAGAGGCTGGTACCACAATGTTCTTTACCTGGGGAAGGAGGATGGAATCCCAATCCTAACAATGACGTAAGCATACTAACCTTTTTACATCCATCTCAAACTTAACCCGTCCATTTGGTTCTCTAATCTTCAATTTCTTGTCACGCAGGTGTACCTCATCAGATGTTGATAGCTTCAAATCGGGTAAGTTTCCGATCCGTGCACCTCCCAAAGCCTATGCCGATGTCCTGATCAAAGGATTGGTGGAAGGGAAGCAGCTCTCAGAAGAGCAGGCCTCAGCGTACATACAGGATGCTTATACCAGACCGTTGTGACTTGAAGTTGGTTGATTTTTTGTAAAGTCGTAGCAATTCTAGTAGTGGCCCTCCCCTGGTGTTAATCAATGAATGTATTGGAACAAATTGTTTTTGTAGACCTAAAGAATTGGGTTTTGTACTCCCTCAGTACTTCTTTCTTCGGCAGAAGATGTGTAGCATCATTCTAGTATATGGTGTATGTAATGTGCTATTCAGGAACTCTTCTTCACATGGTGTTTTTTGTTAAGTTCTTGACTTTATTTTAATTCATTTCTCTAGTATGCTGTTTATTCTTCCCCAAGCTTGAATATCTCCAATCCCATAGGCCTTCTACACTCTAGCCGACAGAGCATATAATCAGGAACTCTTCTTGACATGGTGTTTATTGTTAAGTTCTTGATTTTTGTTTAATTCATTTTTCTGGTATGTTGTTTATTTTTCCCCAAGATTGAATATCTCCAATCCCAAAGAGTCTCTACACCACGGCTCGAGAAAACATATATTATAGAACACTTCTTGGCATGGTGTTTTTTGTTAAGTTCTGAACTTTCTTTTAATTTATTTCTCCAGTATGTTGTTTATTCTTCTCCAAGGTTGAATATCTCCCTTCCCAAAGGTCCTCTACACTCTGGCCTGACAGAGCATATATTTAGGAATTCTTCTTGACATGGTGTGTCTTGTTAAGTTCTTGACTTTCTTTTAATTCATTTCTCTAGTATGTTGTTTATTTTTCTTCAAGGTTTAATATCTCCAATATCAAAGGTCCTGACCCTTATCAAAAAATAAAAAAAAATAAAAATAAAATCAAAGGTCCCGACCCGACTGAACATATATTTAAGAACTCTTCTTGACATGGTGTTTTTTGTTGAGTTCTTGACTTTCTTTTAAGAGTTCAACTATATGTACTCCCAAATTTTACCCCCTCACTTTCTCTATGATGTGGCAAACAATGATATAATATTTTCGTCATGTGGGTCTTAGAGCATCTCCATCAATGCATCATAGAGAGTTTTTAGAATAGTGCAAATGCAAAGTGATGATCTTGGACTGATATGGTGTTGAGATAATATACAAAATTTATCCCTGCAACTCTTCATGTCAGAAATATATATATATAGCAGTGAGACGCATGTGCGTCTCATCGCCCACCCAGTCGTTACACGCACCCGATTGGGCGATTGAGAGTGGCAGCCAATTGGCGGCCACTCTCAATTTAATTAAGTGTGGCCGTTGCTAGCAACAGCGGTTGCTAGCAACGACCAAAATTAATGTCGTTGCCCGGCAACGATCATATTTCCGGTCGTTGCCTGGCAACGGCTATTTTTATATAAAAGAAAATGCTGCCTATAAATATCATGTTGCTATTGTTATAAAATGTTGTTACAGCACATATGTTTAATTATTTTTAATACAATTATAAATTTATAAACAAAATAGATAAAGAAATAATTAAAATATAGTGGGTAAGATGGTGGGTCCACAAAAAACTGAGAAAAAATCTAAACTAGTGTGGAGAAGAGTTTTTGTGATTGAATAAGATATGGATGATGAGGTGGAAGCTGGGGCCCACAAAAATTGGAGAAAAAACTCCAATTGATAAGGATGCTCTTAGGAAAAGTCGTTGCTCCAGGTTGAATATCTCCTATCCCAAAGGTCCTCGACACCCTGGTCCGACAGAGCATATATTCAGGAACCCTTTTTGACATGGTGCTTTTTGTTAAGTTATTTACTTTCTTTTAATTCATTTCTCCCGGATGTTGTTTATTCTTTCCCAAGGTTGAATATCTCCAATCCCAAAGGCTCTCTATATCCCGACCCAACATAGTATTTGGGAGGATGTAAATTACCATAACTCAGTGGTTCAGTAGACATGGTTAAATGTTGACACACACAAGAGATTTGCCTACTTTAGATATATAATTTATACATTACTGTCATCGAGTTTTAATTTTTTTTAAAAATATTATTTATTGAATCAGTGAGCTAAGTCAGTCGTTATATCAAGTGATGTCTAGAATTCCTTGATTGTGAAAGCATGGTAGACATGCATGATGGCCATTTGTAGGATGGTAGTTATTTGTCCTGCATCATGCCCATTCCTTCTCAAACTTTGTATGTGTTCTCTTATTTTTTTTTTCTCGTTGTCATTATAACCAAATGAGATAATATATGGTCAAATTAAAATGTAATCCTCAAATTAACATTTTAAAAATTCCTCTACATGTTAATTTGTGAAATTAAATGGACTTGTAATAAAATTCAAATAAGCATAATTCATTTTTTTTTGAATACAAATGGAAATATTTTTTTTTTTTTGAGTACACAAATGGAAATATTATTTGCCTTATGACCGTAGGCATGCCAATTCATTTGGCTTCAGGCTAGTTTTATTGGGTTGTTAGGCTTATTGGTTCCGATAAATCTTTTTTTTTTTCCTTGGTCAGGTTTAAATTTTTAGCCTTATAACGTAACCCTTAAACTTAAAGTTTTCAAACTTATCAGACGAGCTTAGCTAAAACTTTTGACATTTTCAAATTAATATTTTAAACTTTCAAATGTAATAAACTACTAAACTATTGCATTTACACTAATAAATATAAACTTATACATCATTTAATCAATATAAACCTTCATTTCAAAATTCTAACTAAAAATGATTAAATATATTAATACTATAATATAATAATTATAATTAGTTTTTTGCTTTTATTATTTATTTTCATAAAATATATTTATTTTGTACTCCCTTTGTCCCATTTTACCTGTCTTACTTTCTTTTTTAAATTGTCCCAAAATGTTGTCCTCTTTTCAAAATTAAACATCACCATCATTCTACTTTTCTCAATTTACCCTTATGACTTTTGCTTTCTTTATTGTTTTTATTTCTAAAAGTGAAAAAAGTTTGAGACATAATTGAAAAGCACATCATATTACTTTAATTTCTTAAAAAGCGTGTAAAAAGTAAATGAGACATCCAATTCGGGACGAGAGAGTAATAAATTTATAAAAAATTTGTTTAGAAATTTAATACAAATTACTAGGCTGACATATAATTCTTTTATTATATATTGTGGTCCACATCACTTGTGAAAAAATAGTAGCCTTAAGTGGCTCGAGCAAGACTATCTCAAGTGAAAGACGCGCTTTTTACCAATATGCATGCGAGTAAAAGTCGTCGAACCAGTGTGACAGTTTCATCATCTTCTCTAGCATTATCTGAGGCAGAAATATATTTAAATACTTATTTTGTATTTTTGGATAATAATAGTGATCTTGATGTTTTGCAATGGTAGAAAGACCATGGAATTTTTTTTTCCTATTTTATCTATTATTGCGAAACAAATTTTTGGAACTCCTACTTCTACTGTAGCAGTAGAACATAAATTTAGTGCATGTGGAAACATGTTGGATGAGACTCGTTCAAGAATGACGCTGCAATCAATCGAAACTAAAGTTTGCACAGTCGATTGGGGATTGGCAAAACTTAGAGCACAAGAAAAAGATAAATCAAGCATCATCAACGATTTCTTTTCCGATGATGCAAGTATGCAACCACTACTGCAAAGAAGGGGAACAAATTGACTCTTAAAAAAGGTAAGAGGACTACGTAGACTTTGATTCTTATTGAAGTTTCAATAAGATACATAGGCAACTTAATCTTGGTAAAATTAAGTGCAAGCCAAAATTATTTTTTGTCTTTTTTAGTTTAACATTAAAGTTTAGCAGAAAGCGATTGATGAACACGTGGATGTAATTCCAGCTGTTGTACTTGTATACTTACTACTTAGCCACACAAATACACAATGATGCATGGTTTGATGAACTGAAGTTTTCCATTTAGCTATATTATATTATAGAGTTAATACCCATTTTGATCCCTTGACTATAGCGTAATACTTGATTTTGTCCCATACAATTAAAAGTACCCAATTTAGTCCTGTAACTTGTGAAATATACTAAATTTGGTCCTCCGTTACAATTTACATCCATCAGCCGTTAAAAATGGGGGCAAAATCGTCATTTTCAATAGTCGAGGGACCAAAATGGGTACTTAATAGTTGAGGGACCAAAATGAGTATTTATTATTATTATTATTATTATTATTATTATATTTAATATTGGGACAATCTCTCTTAGTTTAGTTTTATATATCAACACTAGGGGTGTGTAATCTATTAACCGAACCGTTTTAACCAAAGTTTTTAAAACTTTAACCGTTAACCGAACCGAATTAAATTTTTTTTGGGATTAATTGGTCTATTAACTGAACTTTTAAAGCTAAAGTTCTAAATCCTAAAAATAATACCTATAATAATAAATTCAATTAAAATAATACATATAGTAATAAATCCATAAAAAATATACAAAAATAATATCATAAATACATTACAAATTTATAGAGATTTTACATATTAGGTTATATATTTATTTATTTAGTTATATATGTTTAAAATTTCGGTTAATCGTTCGATTGACCGACAATTTTGAACGCAATTAACAGTTAATCGAAATTTTAAAAAATATTTAACGATTAACCGAACTGAAAAAGTACTGTTAAAAACGGTTAACCGACACTTTCAAACCCAATTAATCATTAATTGAATTTTTAGAAAATCTTGAACCTTTATGATATTGTTTTTCATTAAAGATTTTTTAAAATTTCGATTAACGGTTAATTGGGTTCGAATTTGTCGGTTAACTATTTTTAACTGAACTTTTATGATATTGTTTTTCTATATTTTGTTATGGATTTATTATATGTATTATTTGAATTAGATTTATTATAATAGGTATTATTTTTAGGATTTAGAATTGTTGCTTTAAAAAATTCGGTTAATCTGTTAACCAACCGATTAATCGAAAACAATTTCAAGTCCGCTCGATTAACGGTTAAAGTTTTAAAAACTTCTGTTAAAATGGTTCGATTAATAGATTACACACCCCTAATGTTGATATACAAAACTAAACTAAGAGATATTGTCCCAATAATAATAATAATAATAATAATAATAATAATAATAATAATAATAATAATAATAATAATAATAAGTACCCATTTTGGTCCCTCGACTATTGAAAATGACGATTTTGTCGCTCTATATAACGGCTGGTGGATGGAAATTGTAACGGAGGACCAAATTGAGCATAATTTTACAAGTTAGAGGACTAAATTGGGTACTTTTAATTTTATGGGACAAAATCAAGTATTACACTATAGTCGAGGGACCAAAATGGATATTAACTCTATATTATATCAGCCAAGCTGGAGCCCACCTATGTTCAAACAAGACATTTAAAAATAAAAAACAAAACAAAAAATAATAAATAAAACTCAACTCACAGACATTGTTAAAAAAAAAAAACAAAGACAAAAAAAAAAAACAAAATCAAGTCACAGTAACATTGCTACAAAACTAAATAAATAAATAAACTCACGATTAGAACTGGAACCTTAATATAAGGTTTCAGTTCGGCCATTTAAAAAATCAGAACCGAAACCTTGGTCATGCCTACCCCACGCCCCCAACCCAATCGCTTGTGCAACAGTCCAGATCAAGCTTCTGTGCACTATCATTTGTGCGCATATGTCCACCTCTATCAATTAATAGTGCTGAAAAACTTATACGATACAATGTCTTAATCACAATTCGAAATATGATTACAATAAACCGCCCAACACGATTAATTTATTAATAAACAATGTTTTTTGTTGGCAATTATAACACAAACATTATATCTTAATTAGTGCAAGTTTAAAGAAAAAAGTCACACAAATCTACTCATAATCATAACCACACCCATGCTCCTTTTATTTCTACTTTCGTAACGCGCAGTTGTGACTGTCATGGTCATTTGCCTCTTCACATGTTGCGCATGTCCTTTCACCTCATTTTTCCAAACAGACAGAAATTACCCTTGCTCCTTTTAAATGTTTTCCTCAACCATTGGGAGACGCACGATGACTTGATCCACTGTGACACTACTACATAAGTTTTCAATTACTGAATGCTTGCCATGTCGCACACTGGAATTATCAACAACCACACCCAAATACTCTTTCAACGCCTTTATTGCATTAGTAATGATACCCAACCGTTCCCAGTCATCACCTGCGAGGGATACACACTTGTGGAAATCTACCCACACCTTATGTTGTAGGGGGATATTGAGGTTGTCAACACTATTATTCACAAACTCTCCCCCACTTACTGGTCGTACCCAGGCAGCGCGCGACCACTGTGCAAGCACATATGTGGTGGGGACCACCTCCAGGCAAGCATCCTTAAGAGCTATGAAAGCGTGTCTGCACAATAGCACTACCCTTTCAAACATCTTACAAGTACACTTTATGCCATTTTCTTCACTATTGTACTCGACCTCGGATTCACTTCCCCCAACATCATGTATTACATAGCATCCAACCATCCCTGATCGGTAAACACTCACTAGACGGCAAGAGAAACACGCACTTGCAATTTCGGCCTGAATTTCATATAACACTTGTATTGTATACATTGCAACATCATGTCACTCTATTGTCAAGGGTGTTATCAACTTCGGCATCTACCCTTCGCATGCCGCATTTAGCTTCGCCTGCTCATGTCGTTGTTCATCGATTGCACCGTCATAATGGCTTAAGAACTCAACCAAGCTAGCGTGAGGACTTGTGCAACTCTAAAAAACACTGTTAATGGCCTCAGATCTAGAGTGGTATGCAACAAACCACCCATACATATGTACTAGAAAAACGCAGGGATCCACATTGCGCGCAATTCAAACATAAGTTGGAACCATCTGTGCTTGACAAGTCCAAAATGTTCCATAACAACATGCCATCTTAACTCGAACTCATCAGTAGTTATTCGTTCAATGTACGTAGGAATTCCTTATCCTTGGCTAGAAGTGGCCCAACTTTCTTTGCAACTTTGGAAATTATATGCTTCATGTAGAATCTGTGGTGTGTACGCTCAAACACTTGTGGCAGAGCTATTCTCAAAGCAGGGTCCTAGTCCGTAACTGTGCAAATAGGCACATGTCCCATTGCACGTTTGAAGTTGCTCAACAACCAAACGTAAGAGGCTACATCTTCGTTGGCAAGCAAATCGACACCAAACACCACACATCTTTTATGGTTGTCAAACCCAGTGAAAGTGACGAAAACCAATTAGTACCTGCAACGATACATTTGCTTTGTTAAAAGCATAATCGGGTTAGCATGATATCTTTACCCATGCATAAAACCCCACATTGTGTAGCACACAGGTTGCGATTAATCCATGACAAACTATAGGTCATTAAAAAAACAAAACCATGCACATTGTGTTAACTTTATTGGACTACTACTCACCTGTTTGTGTTGTACGTAGCTTCAAACAACATTACATCCCCAAAACTAGTGTAATTCTCCCACGGGACACGATCCGTCCAAAATAACCTACAAAGTTGCTCTTCCGCATCCACAACATAGTAAAAAAGAACTCGCCGCATCACCAGGAAAGAAGATCACGAAGGAGACTAGTACGACAGGGATTCTACGAGCGGCACAACTTTTACGATAAATACCCCCTTCCGACTGGCGACTGCGAGAAACTTGCGTTCGAGTGCATCCGGCGTCAGACAAAAAGCCAAGCAAGAATTGAAGTTTGCTGTTGTACAATGGTGGGAGACGGCCAATAAGCTATTATTCCAATTCATATATGTCTTCGAATATGGGTTTTGAATTCAAATCAATTCCTAACGATGGGTTTAGCATGCGATTAGTTGAAACATTTCTTTTCACACTACTGTGTGCATACACATGAGGGGTTGTGTCTGTTTTTGAGCACCCAACCGGGGGTGCCGTCTTGACGGTCCCAGGCAAATCGTGTGTAATGGCACACACCGAGTTACTGAAAGTGCACAGAGTGGTGTGGTCTACTTTGTTCGTGTGAATGTGCCATTCGCACCAACCTAAACTTCAAACACTTGATCACCCAGTGTGCACCTACGTTATTATGTGTGTGCAACATCCGCCTGGGAAAGCCATGACAGCTTGCACCTTGGTTGAAATGATTGTACCAGGCGGGGCTCTGAAAGCAGTGGGTGTGAACGTTGGTTATAAAGTTTGTGCCCCACCGGTTATGTATATGTTGAGCTAATAAGTTCTGGTCCATCCACAGGTGAATACAACTTATCAGGGAATTCATCCGGGTGTTTGCTAAATATTTCTCCAGGTTCAACGAAGTACATGACTCCAAGGTGTGATGAGTCATAAAAGCCTTACGCAGGTCCACGGTTTAGTAGTTTGTCAAAAATATCTCAACCGTTATAACTTTCGTTATCTTTTCCAACTATTGTTGCCATGCCATCCACCATATAATTTCTTATCTTTATGCTAGACATTATATATTGGAGTACTATATAAGTTATTTCCTAAATATAAATATCAAATTTATAAAAATGTTTTACATAATAATAATAATAATAAACATTATTATCATTACACAATAATATAAATATCTAAAATATAAATACATCTAAGATATTAATATAAAGTACTAATATTGAACATCTATTTTCGCACATCGCGCATAAAAAAAATACTATACTAATTTGATAACAAAAGAGAATTGTTAAAATTTTTGATCAACGAGGAAAAGTGAATTAGATACAATAATTGAGAACTAAAAATAACCGATTTTTAAATTGAAGTAATTGATGACTAAAG
>CM008339.1:32227268-32239973 GCA_002525835.2 Ipomoea batatas
GTTAATCCATCTGGACTTTTAAAAGTCTTTAAAAAATTTATTCAATGAAATCATTATTCAAATTTAGTGTGTCAATGTATTAAAAAAAATAGTAAAATAGACTTCCTAACTATATACCCCTCAGTGGAGGTGGTGAGTTCGAGCCTCAGTGGAGGCAATACTGATTCTCGTGCTTCAATAGGTTGAGAAAGTAGTTATGAACAGATACTGCATTGTAATAGAGTCAGTAGTATTCAAAAAAAAAAATTATATACCCCTCCGTCCCATTTTATGTGTCTGATTCGGTTAGCGAGACTGGACAAAAGTTATTTTTAATTCAAATTTTCATAATATTAAGTTTATTATTAATATAAAAACTTTATATATTTAGAAACTACACTGAAAGTACTATTAAACACAACAAATTAAATTTAAAAATAAGTAAAAACCAATAAAGAAAATAAACAAAAGAAGAAAAATTTGATTTGACTAATGAATAGTAAGTAGGACAGATAAAATGGAACAGATGGAGTACTAAAATACTACTCCGTATATACTAAAATACAATTTGACTCTCAAACAAAAAAATCCAATTAGACCATTAAACTTGTTAAAATTACGTAAGTAACTCAGTTGGCCTATAATAGTATATTAGCAAGGTCATGATGTTTATTCATTCATTTTTTATTCTTCCAATCAAATTTGAACACAATTGAGACTGTGGGAGTAAAAGTTATACTAAGTTTTGGCGGTCCATAAAGTATTTTTCTTTAAAAAATTAAAATAATTATATTAAAATAGCAACAACATGTCACGGCTTCTTCATCAAAATCGGACTACGAAGTTCGCAGACTCTCCGTCGCCGACGACTTACAAAATAATTAATTTATGAATGAGATGCTATGTAAGGAAAATTGATTACTTAGTGGTTACCTTTTGGTAACCTAATAAATATGTTAATTATAAAATTTTAACAAGTTTAAAGATTAATATAAATTGGAATTTTATTTTTTTTAGTTTAGGGTCTAACTGAATTTTGGTATATAGTTGGAGACTGGAGTGCCTATTTGACCCTTGTCCCTATAGTTTATCCCTATAGTTGGAGATTGGAGTGCCTATTTGATTGTGGATTGACCAAATTGATCACCCTTTTCGATCGATGAAAAAGGCGATCCGTGTGATTGCCTTCTTTGATATGCAGAAGGCGACTGGGCGATTGTCTTCTTGGATCTGAAGAAGGCGACTGGCATGATTGCTTTCTTGCAGAAGAAGGCAATTGACTTCGTCGCGCCTTCACGGACAATGGTGACTAGCAACCGTTCACCAATTGTCAATTTTTTTGCCAAAATTGTTATCCGTTCACCAATTGTCAATTCTTTTGCCAAAATTGTTATTAATCACTTAATCAGATGTTCCAGGTGAATAATCGATTATCGATTATTAGGTTTAAATGTATCAAAATGATAAGTTGAATGGTTTAATTGTACCTTTTAAAAGTTTGGGTGCCTAATTGATCTATCGTATAAAGTTCATTGAACTAAAAAGTTCAATTAACCAATTAACCGAAAAAAAAAATGATTCAATTAATCGGAAATAAAAATTTCAGTTCAATTAACAATTAAATCTTTAAACAATTTCAATTTATTCAAATTGTTTATCAGACTAAAAATGCATAGAAAAAAGGCCCAAGGATAATGGAAGGTTTGTATTAGGCCTGTGTTAAATCCCTCATGCATGAAAACTAGGATCTAACTTGTGTGTTAATTGTGCAACTCGTTGTTTACATCGGTAGTGGCTTTAGGGGTAAGGCTTAAGGTTAAGTTGAAGATGGGATCACCTAAGTTAAAAAAAAAAAAAAAAAAAAAAAAAAAAAAAAAAAAAAAAACAAACAAACAAACAAACAAACAAAAACCAAGAATCTTGAATACTATAGGAAAATTTTAAGAGAAATGCAAATATTATATATGGAAAGATTATCAACATGTAGATTTACAACAAGAAATTCACACTGCCAAACCAAGTATCAAGTTATTGACAATTCAAATTTTGGATTGTCTAAAAGTACAAATGGGTAGAGGTTGCTCCAGACTTGAGGAGGATTTAGAGATTGGCATCTTAGAAATGAATTCCGCACTACTTGCTGCTGCCACCTCCAAACAGGTAATCCAGGGAGGATCCTCCACCTGGTGCAGCATGGACCTTGGTTGTAGGACGATCCTGCAAAGTGAAGATGGCGGGCATCATATTTCACCAATATTTTGTTGCAAGATGGGTCTACCAACATAAAATTAATTTGCAAGAAAGTGTAAAATAATAATAATAACAACAACAACAACAACTCCGTACTACCAAACAAAATACTTCACAAGACAGAGTTCTATCATAATATACTAATTGCAATACCTAAGACCCAACTTCTCACTTTCTGATCACTTTAGAAAACCATTCAAGTATCCGAACAGAGTGATATTTTTTTTAATATAAATGGTCCAGGAGCATTTCTAAGTGATTTATCACCTTCTAACAGTGAAGCCAAAGGGAATAAAATAAGAGAGCATCATTTGAACTTTGGTCCAAAGATTAGGTAAAAAACCAAAACACGACACTTCTATTTGCTGATCAAAATGCATAGCTTAAGGATAAAGAAAGGCTTCCTTGTAGTCCCTCCCCTCCCCATAGAACATATGTTTTCCTCAAATAAGTACTCCCTCCGTCCCATTTTACCTTCCTATTTACTATTTTTGGTTAAATTAACTCTTTTTATTTATTTTCTTTAGTATTATTTACATATTTTTAATTTTTATATTCTGTTTAATAATACTTTTAATGTAGTTTCTAAATATATAAATTTTGTATAATAATACAAATATATAAATTTTGTATAATAATACTAAACTTAATATTATGACAAATGGAATTAAAAATAACTTCAGTCAAACCTTGTTAACCAAACCAGACACATAAAATGGGATGGAGGGAGTATGTTTTTGTTTTCCTAGAGCTAGGAAGAGGGAGGAAATGAATGGTGTGTTTAAACCTAGCACCTGCTTAGCAATGCTTTTAATTTAACATGCCTGCAAACTTTTTATCTAATGGGAGGGAGGAAGAAGTACAAGGTGTTGTGGTAGTCAACGCTATAAAGCAAATAAAAATCAGCACACTGCTTAAACATAACACAATATACATCATACCGTAAGGAAGTTCCCACAGTTTTGACCATCAGCACGGAAGTAGTTATTTGTTTTGCTCCCGGGGACCCCAGCTGGTATCTGTTTGGTAGCATCTGCAGGCGGTGCTGGTGCTGGTGCTGGTGCCGGTGCAGGTGCAACCGATTTCTGTGGAGTTCCAGCACTAACAGCTGCTCCTTGATTCAGAGGAGCCTCAGCATTGTTAGTAGTAGGCTTTGGAGGCTCACCACTACCAAAAAGATAGCCCAGAGAACTCTGGCCCCCACCAAAACTGACTCCACGACCCATGATCCCTGGCTTGAGTGCAAACTTCTGCACTAAAATTCACCAGTCCATATCCTCAAGATGTGTAATAAAATTTAGCAGTTGTAGAGGAAGAAAATACATACTCTTGATCTATACCTTCCATCACCCTCCAATAAAAGAAGAAAACAAATGATATAAAATAACAACAACAAATAAATAAGGGAAAATTGTACTTTTCTTCCCTAAGTTATAGAGTAATAGGATTCGTCAAAGTTGGTGGTACTCACTTCTCATCCCTAAACTAATGTTGCAAATTTCATCCTTTTTCTAACAGATTGTGCTCATTTCTCATCCCTAAGCTATAACTGCAAATTTTGTCCCTAGTGTTTTGTTAGAAAAAGGACAAAATTTGCAATGTCAATTATAACTTAAGGACTAGAAGTGACAAAGACCAAAAAGTAGGGACGAATCCTAATATCCAACCATTATTCTATAACTTAGGACGAAAAGTACAATTTTTCCCAATAAATAAATAAACAAAGCTATCTCAATTGATGTCACCAAAAAAAAGAAATCACTTTAGCCCTTGTTTGGCTACAAAAGATCCTGTAAAAGCAATCTATTTGAAAAGAAATACTAATTGCTAAAATAACTTCACCAAATCACCAACCAAAGTACTTACATTCTAGATGAAAGGTCCATATCAAATTTCTTATGATAGTAAGCCTAATTATGTATAGAAAAATTGAGAAAACGTGATCCGTGAGAATGTGAGATCCTTTTCATTGGAAAATGCTCTTGCAACATATTTTGAGCCTTGGAAAATTATCTGAGTATTCAGTACTCCACAAGATTCAGAGTTCCAGACCTTTCACTTTTCCAGCAACCTACTGATATCTATTTGATGAGAATTTTTAGTAAACCTTTTGCCACCGGAATGAAATCCGGTACAAAGGTAATCAAACACAATCTTCAAAATTCAAATAAAAAAATACACAAAATGCACACACAGACACACACAAACAAATTGACCTCTGTGGCTGCCATTTTAACTTAGCATCAAAAATACATATCCAAATAGTAAAAACTGATATATAAATAACAAATCCAAATAAAATGGAAGATGCTTAATAAAATAGAGATCTACATACAGGACAACGGAGGTACAAACGAATCAAACGGGAAAATCAAAACGCAAATTCGTAGATGAGAGTAACAGTTCGATTCTAAAGAGAGAATGAGAGAGCGGACCTTTGTTTAAGATCTGGGGAGAGTGGAAAGCGATAGGGGGGATGGGGGCGCTTATAATTGAAGAATGAAGAGGAAAGGATAAAGAAACGCATCTGCGTGGAAGATTGCGGTGCGGTGGTGGGTGGACTGCTTTGCAAATTCGAATGATATAGGGTTTTCTTTGTAATTTATGCATATTGTTTTCGCTCCTCCAATTTGCATTATAATAAAAAGGAAAATTGTGGAACTCAAACGGGAACAACGTCAAACGAAAAAGTCCGGCGGTTTTTCTTTCTTTCTTTTTTATTTTTAAATTTTTTTTTACGGTCAATCGGGCTAAATCATTACAAGCAAGATCGGAAATGTTCGACCGATCAAAGCCTTCACAAGTAGAGTCGAGAGTAGTCACCGTTCAAAATTAATTTTAATGTTGGGCAACGAACTTGATCAAACAATTATCCGGACAAATTTTCAACAAGCAGTCAACTGGCTGACTGACTGCTCTTCTGGTGCTATTACCTCCGCTACATAGTTCTTCGAAACTTTGACCTTGAGTGGCTTTGGTTTTCTTGGGGGCTTAGCCGAGACTTAACACTTTTTCGAATTCAGTCAAAAACACTTTCTCGTTGAGTGACGTTAGGTCGTTGGTGGTCTCCACATCCTTCCTGATTGGGCCTTCGTGAACGGTCCACAACTTTTATTTCCTCTGTGTACTCGGTCGGTCCACCTAAGCTATCCGGTCGGTCTGTCACTTTTATTTCCTCCAGGATGTGATTTTGGGGGGCAGTTGTTGGACATGTTGTATGGCTAGTTGTTACTGCTCTATAATTTGGATTTGAGGAGTGAGTGCTACAAAGTAGTACCCGGGGGTTCCTAACCATGGCTTATTTGTCTGGCAAATCCTTGTGATGGATACGACACATCTTGCTGTGGAACCCCATGTTGATAATGCACTACGGTCCTTGCTGACCTACACGGTGTTGAGGATAACATGGTATACGTCACAGGTATCTGGATGTTTGGACTAGGCATGCCACTCCGAGTTATCGAGACGGTTAGATGGACTATAATCTGGCTGCTTGGTTAGTCAACCTGTTAGGTAGGTTGTATGGTTTGTCGTGCATAGTTGGAGGTGAGGTCGTTCACTAGTTCTCTCAATTGATCCAACTGTCGTCGTAGATCGTCTTCTCAAAGCGTTTTGGTCATGTTATAGGGGTGATATTTAACCTGGTGGGTTGAGCCTTCCCTTTGCACATGGCTTTGGCTCCCACTTCTCTTGTTCTTCATCAATTTTATCAAGCAAGGTGGATCTTGATATGAAGAAAGGAAGGTAATGGGACAAATAATAGAGTGACTCGTTCAGGTCCCCACAGACGGTGCCAATGATAACGTAAATGGAACCAAGAGTTATGAATACATATGTTTGTGAGCAAGTAAAGGAGAACGCTTGTAGGTCAGTCGGTCGGTCGGCCTATCGAGTGACGACTGAACGGTCTGAGGCTATGTCGTATTATAAGTAACGTATGATCACAAGTGAAGTAGATTGTATTGCAATGCAGAGTAAATCACAAGTGAAGTAGATTGTATTGCAATGCAGAGTAGATCACAAGTAGTGTGATATTACAAAGTGGTGAAGGTTACAAGTAGCGAGTAATTGTTACAATAAGATGGATCTGATTAGTAATATTGAGAAGTAGTGAATATGACAAGTGAGGGGGAGGACCCTCCCATTTATACTAATCAGGTTGGTCTAAGCATTTAATGCTCTGCTGCTAGTGGCTTAACGTGGCGTGCTCTCATTGGCTTGGTCAAATAGTCGCTCCTTAGCTATGTGTAGGTTGGTTGTTCGATGTGACATAGCCGTTATTCTTGCAAGTTGTCAGCCACCGCTCTACAAGTGCAAGTTGGCCTCCATTACTTGTCGTGTAAGCTAGGTTTTCAAATATTGCAGGTCGCGTCACATCATAGGCCGACCGGGGAACCTATTGTAGGCCAGCTAGTTGACACTCCGTTAGGGCGGTTCCAAGGGTAGTCCGAGAATATCTTTACATGTCACGAAGCCTGTTAATGCGAGCAATACATTTGGTTACAAGTGACTTAGCTCTGTCGGGTTGATGGTTGTAAAAGACCAGTCGGGTGGTTCCTGACGGACCGGCTCTACGGATTAGTCCTTGTGCGTGTTTACCCATCAAGTCCATTAATAATTGTAATGATTTATGAAAATATAGTTTGAATTTACCAAATTTAAAGCATTAAAATTATAGTAATGAATGAATTATGCTCAAAATATTGGTGAACTTTGTCCTAATCAAATTATAGCATATGAACTGTTTGGTAATATTTATTTGTTGTTATTCTTCGTTTATCATTTTAAGTATATATGATGAGAACTGTAATGTAAATTATATTAACAGAACTTGAATACAAGAGTACATGTATGGGGGTATATATACAAGTGGAACCATAGGTAAAATAGGATAGGGAGATTAGGATAGATAGTCATACTTTGACTCACATACATATATAGAGTCCTAATACTCCCCCTCAAGCACATGGTATACTAGTAACATGTAGCTTGTCTCTAAGAAAGGAAAATCTAGGACTAGGCAAAACTTTTGTAAAGATGCCAGCAAGTTGGTCCTTTGTTGAAATAAAGTTGACTTGAATATCCCCATTAACCACTCTATCTCTGACAAAGTGATAGTCAATTTCTACGTGCTTGGTTCTTGTATGAAAGATGAAATTTGCACACATATATGTAGCACCAAGATTATCACACCATAGTTTGGGAATAGAGATATCAGTCACGTTAATCTCTTGTAGTAGATAAAGAATCTAAATTACCTCAACACAAACATCTACTAGAGCTTTATATTCTGCTTCAGTGGAAGACTTGGTAATAGTTCATTGTTTCTTACAAACCCAAGACATAAGATTTGACCCAAGAAACACAACATAGCCACTAGTAGATTTACGATCTAGCTTGAGGATAGCCAACCCAGTCAGAGTCAGAGAAAGCATGAATCTCTCTTGATGGTGACTTTCATATACGTAAATCAAAATTAACTGTCCATTTAACATACCTCAAGACTCTTTTTAGTTGCTCCTAATCTAAGGTTGTAGGAGCATGCATGTGTTGACATAAGTGATTTACTACAAAAGATAAATCTGGACGCGTGATAGTCAGATACTGAAGTGCTCCTGCTAGACTTATATATTGAGTAGGATCCTCATATAGATCTAGACTGAATGGGACAGATTTCGAAACAGAACTAGGACTCTAGGAGTAGATAAAGCTTTACATTTTTCCATGTCAGCTCATTTCAGAATATCAATCATGTATCTTTTTGTGATAACAATATACCATTAGCACATTTAATTGTCTCAATACCAAGAAAGAAACCAGGTCCACCAAGATCCCTAATATTAAATGTAGCAAATAATTTGGATAACAAATGGGTTATAACATCAGGATCACTCCCCATGACAAGTATATCATCCACTTAAACCAAGAGGTACATATATATAAGCAAAATATTGAGAAAAGTAAAATAGAGACACACCCGTTGTTTATGCTTGAAAACCAACATGAAGCAAGAAAGAGTGTAAGCGATATAACCATGTTCTAGGAGCTTGCTTTAAACCATATAAAGAGTGTTTAAGTAAGCAAACATAATCTAGATACTGAGCATCAATATAACCAGGAGGTTGCTTCATGTAGACAGTTTCAGACAAATTACCATTTAAAAAAGCATTATGGACATCAAGTTGTCGAATGACCCAACCAGAGGAAATAACTAAGGAAAGAAGCAATCTGACAGTAGTGAGTTTTACCACAGGACTAAAAGTGTTAAAGAAATCCTTACCAAGCACTTGATTATAACCTTTTTACTACTAACCTTGTTTTGTGTTTCTCAATGGAACCATTTGCCTTTCGTTTGGTACGAAAAACCCATTTGCACCTAATGATATTCATGCCTGACTTGGATGGCACAAGATACCATGTTTGATTCTGTAGAAGTGCATTAAATTTCTCATCCATAGCCTTATGCCATTCTAGATATTTAACTGCTTGGGTGTAACAAGTAGGATCCATAGTGCAAACATGTGCATTCAAAGCTGAATGAGGAGCCTGAGATTGACTGCAAGTAGCCATCGTATAGGTATGAGTGGTAGGCTTCATAGATTTTCCACGTGGATGACCCTACGGTCGTGGTCCAGGCTAGTCGAGAGCAGCGCCAAGACAACTGTCCAGCGGCTGCTGGGCGAACTGCCCAACCGTAGTGGCTAGCAACTGGGCAAACTGTCCAGTCGCAATAATTGGCTGCTGGGCGATCTGTCCAAGCAGTGCGCAACTCGGCTGCATGTGTGCGATAGTGATGGCATCAAGATGATACAAAATTGATTCTGCCCATGGTCCATTGTGTGAGATTTTGGTGCTCGCAAATTTTCCTTAGTAGCAAAAGAAAAAATATTATCATCAAATCGCACATGCCTATTTTTGTCTAAATGAGATCTTGGGTTTGAATCTTTGCTCTGTTTTGGTGTACAGGGACTTGACTGGTACTTTGACCTCAGAAACATGAGTAAATCTTGTAAAATTATTTATATTTACACTACATGTTGTTTAGCATATGTTTTCCTAATGTGTTTAAAGCATATCTGTTCTTTTAACCTTCTTTTTAGAGAGAGACATGTACCTTGCACATTTTTTGAGCAATATGTTGTTAAACTATTACAACATGCCAGCTACTATAATAATCCTAATCTAGTTGTTTGAAAAGACTAGTATTTAGTCATAGACAATTGTATGTTGCTATTTCAAGAGTCACTAACCCGAATGGTTTGAAGATTTTGATTTGTGATAAGTAGACCACCCAAAGTAATTAAACATCAAACATTGTATTAAGTGCGGTTTTTCAAAATTTGTAGAACTCTAATATACCATTTAATTGTGTTAGGAAAGACTTGGCCCAAAGAGGGATAGGGGACAAAAAAAATAGTCATGACGCAATAATACTAGGACTAAAGGTGATATTTTGAAAAAAAAAAAAACTAAAAGTAGATTACTGCCTATAAATCTAGGACAAAAAATAAAATTAACTCTATTTAAAAATTACGGATGTCATACTGGCCTTAAACTAAAAAATGTAATCTAAATCATTTTACTAATTATTTTATTGATCTCATAATATATATCTTAAATGTTAGGCAAAAACTTATGTGAGACTATCTCAGAGATCCTTGTCTGTGAGGGGGGTCGGGTCAAGATTAATTGTAATACTTATACTAGAAAATGTAATATGAATCATGAATAAAATATTTATTACTTATATGGGAAAATGCAATACTTTTGAAGGAAAATGTAATTAGTGTTTGGTTGACAACTTTTTAAAATACAACTATGGGATTTGATTACTCTTTTAATTAAAAATCTCATTCCCTAATTAAAAATGAGTATAATTCCATCTTATTGGTAATCTAATTTCTATGTTTGGATTAGTGCTTTTAGATTTTTCTTTTGCTTTTTTTTTTTTTAAAATTCATATTGGTGCTTTGGATGTCATTATATTAGGATCAATTGCCTTATTTTTTTATTTTTAAAACTTTTATTCTCATTATAGGGTCATACATAACCAAACATCAATATTGACAATCATTCCAATTCCACCCTACTATTAAACATGCAAAATACTTTCACCAAAATGCATTACCATTACTAAATATTTGATTTTCATTCTAATTTTGATTCCCTTGTGCAAACCAAACACACCCATAATACTTTTGATGAAAAAAATAATACTTCTACATCAAAATGTAAAAGTATTACATTTGTCCTTAAAAATAACATTTACTAATATAAGTATTACATTTGTATATTGACCGACCCGCCACACGAATCCCAATCTCACACAAGTGTAACCTTAAATGTTAGGAATAAGGGTCAAATTAGCCACTGAACTACGCCCAAAAATGCAATTAGGTCATCCAACTAAAAAAACATGCAATTAACCCCCTGAATAAGCCAAAATCTTGCAATTAGGTCAAAAGTGACTAGTTATTCAGGTTAACCGCTGACGTGGCGGTTAACATTTAATAAATTATTTTCTTTTATTAATTTTAAATATTATTTAAAAAAAAAACACCTCACGGTCTCACCCATTCCCTGTCATCGCCGGTAGGAAACAAAGTGCATACGCGCTGCATCTCCGATCGGCGACAAAGTGCAAACTTCGTCTGCACATGGTCTCCGACCAGAGCATCGTGAACTTTGTCTTCCTATGGCTTTCAGTTGTGTGGGGTTGATGAGCCTCAGCTTGTTGAGCAGCCTGTTCATATTCCCTGTAGCTTGCAACATCGCATTTCCAAATCCTGAGGAAAGAACTCTGGAAAATGAATAAAAGTTTATGAACACATAAGAAGATTTTGAGGCTTTGAGCCAATTCATATTCCCTGTCGCTTGCAACATCGCCAACGGAAACGACTACTTGTTGGGCATAAGACTTTTCAAGTTTCAACCCTATTTGTGGACTCTGCGGTGGAGAGACACCTTAGAAGTTGAGAACCCCATTTAGTATTCAAAGTCTTTTCAGGACACATAAGAAGATTTTGAGCCAATCATCCCCTGCAAATTCTTCAAAACTAGATGACCCAATTTCATTCCTCACAACACAATACACATTCTTTCAAATATTGATTTTGCTTTTTCTTCTTTCATCCTGATGAATGGAGAGGAGATGTTTCGACAATAACCATGTGCTGATGTGCAGACGAAGTTTGCCGGCGAAGTGCGTCTACACTTCATTTTAAATTTTATAATATTTAAAATTAATAAAAGAAAATAATTTATTAAATGTTAACCGCCACATCAGCGGTTAACCTGAATAACCAGTCACTTTTGACCTAATTGCAAGATTTTGGCTTATTCAGAGGGTTAATTGCATGTTTTTTTAGTTGGATGGCCTAATTGCATTTTTGGGTGTAGTTCAATGGCTAATTTGACCCTTGTTCCTAAATGTTATAGTACCAACTTACCTACCTAAAGAAAAATCTTCTTATCTTGTCCGCGCACTCGCATTACATACTTCTATTTATTTATTTGTTTTTTCTCTGTTCTCTTTTTCTTTTTCCTCTTTTTTTTAGTCCCTCCCCTTTCCCTCATCCTTCTCTGTTCTGCTAGTTGATTAAAAAATCTGAACAAAAACCCCCACTCTTGAGGTTCCTCTTAAGCATACCTCATCCCCTATTACCCAACTTCTTCATCTTACCACACACTTTAGAGATTTATAGGGAAAAATAATCAAATACAACCCCCTAAACATTATATGAAAGTGCAATTAAGCCCTTTTGCGTGCAATTAAGTACATTAACTTTATAAAATCGATCAAATAAACCCACTTAGCATGTAACTAATAGGTTACCGCTAACTATACAGTCGTTGACTGCCATCACCGGCGGCTGACCGCTTTATGAACAGTANNNAAGGAAAGAAAAGGTCACCGGAAGTCAAAACGGCCGCCAACATCTTTCTCCAAGAAGAACGCAACCCCTTCCTAGAGAAGGAGGCGATTGGCGTCACCTTCTTCCTTAGTTGAAGAAAGCGAGTAGTCGCCTTCTTCTTGGAGGAGGCGCTTGGTCGCCTCTTCCTAGAGGAGAAGGCCACCGGAGTTGCCTTCTTCAACTGAGAAGAAGGCGACGCTGGTTATCTGCAGCCGATTTAACCAAATGAAGTTGAATTACCGAATATTACCGGTAGGTGACCGGCTATTGGATCTGAATGCATCAAAAAAAGTAAGTTAAGGTATTTAATTGAACTTTTTAAAAGTTTGGATGTTTAATTACACTTTGGTATAATGTTTAGGGTCTATTTGACCCTTTCCCCAATTTTATACCATCTCATCTCACTTCAACCTAGCCAGTCCGAATTCAATTCCACTGCGACGTCAAGTCTGATTCAAATAAAGGATCACGTAGAAAAGCAAATGCCTGAAGGTATCCTACAAGTTTCAATAACTGCCTACTAGCACTTCTATCATATCTTAAAACAAAAACCAAGAATCAT
>CM008339.1:32266717-32278038 GCA_002525835.2 Ipomoea batatas
TGGATTGGAGATGTATGATTGGGGACTTGGGGCCATAGCTATTAGTGTCGGTCCCCACAGACGACACCAAAATGATGTGGTAAATTCCACTCGGTTATACGTATTTATATTTAATACTAAAAGTAGCCGATCGGGAAGTTAAGACATGAGGTCGGAGGTTCCTGTTGGAAACAATTCTCGAAATACCCAAGAAAATGGACGAAATAGAAAATCCACTAAAACAAATATTACAAAGAAAAATAATCCACGAAGGATTACAACAAAAAGAAATACAAGGAAATTCCAGGAATTTAAACCCTACAACAAAGGTTAGATAAACCTAGAATACAGGGACGGTGTATAACGGACTTTGGGGTAGTTGTAAGCACGAGTCGTGTTGTCACTGTCCTTAAAACCTTATTTGCCGCTTCCCGAGGTGCTGGAACGTTGCGGCCTAGGCTTCCCAGGATAAAACGTGCTACGATCCGCCGTTTGAGCACTCAAACTTGGACCCGGCGAACGAGAACGTGGGATGAACACAGGTGGCTAGAAAGAAGGAGAGCAGAGTTTCGAGGTGGAAAGTATTTCGTGTATATCACATATTACTTGTTCATGCTTGTGTTAAAAATCTTCTGCTCACCTGGAAAATTATATAGGAGATGAAGGATTAATGGCATTTATCATGGCATTCATTCCTGGCAAGGTAACCTCCACCCACTAACCAAGTATTAACTTTGCCATTAACATGAAATTAACTCTAAAAATAAATATTGGAATTAATCTGAAATTAATTCCGTAACTTATTGAGTTAATCATTTGAACGGTCACAATGAAAGTGAACCGCGTTGGCCAAAGTCTCTTGCGAGAGGTTATTGCAGTTACGCGCGGAAGATCGTCTTTGAGAGGTGACTCAGAGCTACGATTGATCGACTTGTTCGAGCTTCGAGAGTTAACTCTTAGCCGCGAGAGATCGACCGGTGCGACCAGGAGATCACCGCTATTGCAAGCTTCCATCGCTACTACACTTCGAGTCGCGCGGGCTTAACCCGCACGAGACATCAAGTGATGTCTCGAAGTGTCGAGACATCAAGTGATGTCTCGAACTGCCGTGCCGCGAGACTACGTCTCGCGCGCTGCCCAGATGCGCCGCGAGACAAGGTCTCGTGCGCTGCCGCTCGAGACATCGAAGTCTCGATGCAGCTCTCGAGCTTTGAGAGATTGATCTCTCGAAGGCTGTGGATTGAGATGGAAAATCGTTCGGATTATTGGCATAACTTAGCCCGCAAGGCCAGCCAATTTTCCGGACGACATTCGTGCCCGCAGGTGCCGGCGCACACAAGTTCAAGCCTTTCGAACTCATTTTTGGGATTGATTTGCACCCCCCCTGCGCGCGAGAGAGAGCATCTATGCTATACAAGTTAATTAGTCATAAAATGACTCTTGTATATATAGTGGGTGAAATCTTCTTCCCAAACCAATGTGGGACAAAGCTACTTAAGCTTTTCCACATTTTTTCCATCTCAATGGGTCTACTTTGAGAACCAATTTCTCATTCACCCATTATCCATTTTGAGCGTATAATATATGGATCTCTTCGTCTAAGAACGAAGAATCCGAATCCACTTTGACCCGACCCAAATCGGATGTGGACCCTACATATATTTATACCACAAAATGGCCACTTAGAATGCCATTTTTTCCAACAGTTCCCGAGCATAGTAGTGGTTTATTAAGAGAGTTGCCCAAAAAATTCCTTAAAATAAGCGTTTAGCGGGGTATTTTAGAGGAGTGAATAGAGGGACACATCCTGAGGGACCAGCATGCGTGCCATGTGTTACTCATGCACTTGGCGGACCGGGGATCCAAGGGAAAGCGTCTAAGTGTGATAGGATACATGTTTAGCCAATAGTTCTTTGGCTCGGGTTGTAGGTCGACATTAACATGCATCTTTAAAGGATATCTCTGTGAGTGTAGGAATGAGAGGTCGATCACCTAGGTCGGGACCGAGCTCAAGAAGGTAAAAGCAGGTCGGGTTGGTTAGTACCCATTTGGGTCGGATCAGATCGAGAAAGGTTCCACATTGCGCGGGTAGTTAGTTCCGATCTCCTCCCTTGAGCATACAGGTTGGTGTACTAGGGTATACTTCCTATCAGCAGCATTCACGCCTAATATAGTCTAAATAAATAAATTAAACTATAATGTGGTTTGACAAATAATTAGCCAATAAATAAAGAATAAAATTGTGTATCATTTGTACCCTTATAATATCTAAGATTTGGGGTCAGGAATTAAACATGTAACTTTATATTATGTTGGCACCATTCAGTTGTTATACCGTGGACCATGGTCCACAATGCATTGTAGACCATGGTCACAAACGACGTCGTTTCAATAAGTAGAAGAAACGACTCCCGTAAATCTTCGTAACTGATACTACAGTTCATCTCAAATGATACTACAGTTGTGTTGAACTGATCGACACTGCAGTACATTGTGTTGAAAGGGAACTGCAGTTGCGCGGAACGGAGGCCGTTTCATCCGTCTGAAACTACAGTTGTGTTGAACTGATACTGCAGTTGTGTTGAAAGGGAACTGCAGTTGCGCGGAACAGAGACCGTTTCATCCGCCTGGAACTGCAGTTCTGTTGAACTGATACTGCTGTGGAATGGATGTCGTTTCATCCGTCTGAAACTTCAGTTGTGTTGAACTGATACTGCAGTTGTGTTGAATGAGAACTGCAGTTGCGCGGAACAGAGACCGTTTCATCCGTCTGTTTTCATTAATCAAAACGACGTCGTTTTGTCACTTGGACCACAATGGTTGGTGGACCGCGGCCCACAGTAAAATTTGCGGGCACCATTAGACTATAACGATTTTTGGACAAAAATATAGTAGTATGAGACAGAATAAAACCAGCCATAAACTTTAACGTCAAATACTTCTAAAATTCGCCATTAAACGTCATTAACGTGATATAGAAGATATTAATTAATCGCCTCAAATTCACAAATTTGAGTCTTGAATTTGTTAGTTGTTATCAGTTGGTGATCAACTTTTTGTAGCTTTGTGAACATTCATGTGGTGCGCATAGGTTGCTTTACAACTTATCCAAACTGTCAATGTTCTAAGTGGATATGATTCAAAATAATGCATATAGCATTCAAGTTATTGTACAATAAATTAAATATTCATTTATATATGTGGCTACATGGCCACATCAATTTGCAATTCCCAATTATAAACTCCAAATTCATAAAAAGATGACGGGTAATAATGTAACACTTGTCTAATGCTTGTATAATAGGATTAAACTATTGAAAGCGATCGAAAATTGCATTGTGGATTATGAGAGTGAAAGCACGTATTATTACTTCTTCACATATGAATTCGTTAATGAAGACAACAAATGCTATTTTATTGGTGACGAAAAATGTACCCCGGTCTATTAAGAATCTTTGCCTATTGAAGATGCTCTAAGAGATGTACTCCTCATCTTCTCTTTACTAATCACGTCTGTAAAAACAATCTTTACCTATTAAAAATGCTCTAAGGAAAAATCTAAAAATCGATCAATAGGCAGAGATTTTTGTTTTCTGTATGTTTTCTATTTCGCGTTGACCCTCTAAATCTGAAAAATAAAAAATCTTACCTACAATCTCAACAATAATTCTTGTAAAAATCATATATGATATAATTTTTCTGACGTGATCAACTCGAGATAAAGTCAAAGATCTAACCATATACTAGAAATTTGTGAGGGTGCTACCAACCCAACTTAAATGTTCTGGGCCAGCTATGCGTTGATCGGCTAAGACAGGCCCTAGAATTATAAAAATTATCAAATTGAGAATCAAAAACATATGTCACATGTGGCATGAAGGGGGAAATAAATTTCTAGAGTAACTATCTAGCATGCAAATTAAGTCCTTCTACTAGGCAGACCCTATTCCCATTTATTTCATTTCAGTTTCCATTTATTTCCTACTTAGTTTTAGAACTAGGTGCCCTGGATGACTATTTAATATATAAAGAAGCAATTAAGGCATAGTTCACCTCAATAAAATAAATAATTGTGTTTTCTTTATAACATGCAGACTATTGAATGTTAACCTTGTAGGTTATAAATGAGTGTTTATACAAAATAGAAAAAAAGAATAATGAGGTGGTGTGATTAAAATGAGTTTTGTAGCTCAAGAGTTCACAGAGAAACCCAGAATTAATTTTAATCAAATACATAATCCCATAATAGATGACATTAAATTTTGTTACATAATATCATTGGCAGTAAATAGTAAATTTAAATATGTAGTTAAAATGTCATAACCACATACTTATGGGTCATTAGACGCTAGTATTCAATTGAAAAGTCCCTAATGAATTTAAAATTCTTGAAATGAGATCTGAGAAAATGAAAATCGCAGCATGTATAGTATTAAATTACAAAGGTGGATATGACTTGAAATAGTTAATAATTGACCAAGTGTTTTCATTCCTGAAGAAGGAATATACAAATAATATGTGTTGTTATGTGTTATTTAAAGAATTGCTAATGGAGTTATTTATTTATTATCTCAGTATGTGTTGATGGTATGAACATCATTGAAATACATATATATTGAGCTTGATGATATTAGCTCATGCCTAAATACGGAGTTTGAAATTAAAGACTTGAAAAACTAAGTATTGTCTCAACTTGCAGATCGAGCATGTCCTTGAAGGAATGTTATACACCAGTTAGTCTACATTGAAAAATGTCTTAGAGATGTTTTATATGGATAATATAAGTATCATTTACTTATCACACTAACAGTTATCCAATCAAATAAGAACAATTTAGATTCGAAGAGGATAATGAGGATATTTTGGGACCAAAAGTCTATTACTTCATTGTCGACGTTGGATCACCAATTTAGGATAAGAAGTTCCATAATTGTATCAGGGATATTGTATCTGCGATGAAACTGCTAGCAATAATTAGTGGTCCTCTTACAATGAAATGTTGGAACAATGTTTAACATATATCCTCCGGTATCTGCGAGGTACAAAGATTTTGGCATTTATGAGAGAAACCATTATACGATTTTTGATAGGCTACTTGGTAGAGGTGGCCAAATCCCGGGCCTAGATTAGCACAGACTGGGACCGGCCCAGGGTATTTAGGGCCGCTCCGGTCCCGGGATTTGGCCACCACCAAAAAAAAAAACNNNNATGTCTCCCATGGCGGTGTTGTCGGCCTCAGAATTCTTACCCATCGTCTTCCTCAAGGAGATGATCATCTTCTCCACTCATCTGGCTGATATACCCGACTTCTTTACTCGTTCGGCCGATCATCCCTACTCATCCACTCATCCGGCCGATATGCCCGACTTCTCCTACCCGACTGTTCTCACCTCATCCTTAATTAGTTTCACCCCCTTCTTGATTGGTTTCACCTCCTTTTTTATTGGCCTAACCACATGATGCGTCTCGCACCATTTCACCCGACACATCTTCCCGCCTAGTCCTGGTCCATATCCCATCAGGTATGTTTATAAATATTTGAAAAAAATATATAGCGTCAAGATTCAACGCATGTGAGCTTCAGAAGGGTCACGTGATTATTATACAAAATGTTCGCTCTAGTGACAATTTAGTAGATTTATTCAAGAAATCCCTTTTTACAGTTTTTTGGATTAATATTTTTATATCAAGGGTGACATTTACTTGAAGATTGGGTCCTAAAGACCTATAATTGTACTCTTTTGATTGAGTTTTGATATATAAAGTTTTTTAACGAGGCATCTAGTGAAGCATGAACACACATACATCATATGCTCTTTTCCTCAACTATGTTTTTTCCATTGGTTTTTTTCTAATGAGGTTTTAACGAGAAATGAGTATGATATAGTAATGTCGATGGGAAGTGTTGTAAATAAATAATGTCCAATGGTATTATATTATGATTATTATACGTCTTCATTCTTTATTAGATTGAATGATGAATAATAAAGGATTGATGATTCTCTCTCTATCTCGTATTCATTCTCTACTTTACTGTATATTATTATAGGGTCACACTTGTATGAGACCGTCTCACGTGTCTCAATCCGTGAGACGGGTCGGGTCACACAAGTAAATGGGTTAACCGTGCATATCATGTGTCTTTATATATTTCTCTCTCTGCATTCAACGCTACTCACTCTTCTCACCCTCTGCATCTCACGCCGCATCTCGCTTCACTTTCTCTGTCTCCTCCCATCTCCGCTGCAGCCTCCAATTCATAATCCTAAAAACAAATTCAATTAGATTGCATTCAATTTTGCAAATTCAATTAAATTGCAGTACCAAGGAAACAACCACTGCCACCCATTTTTATTCTCATAATTCCCTTACTCAACCCAATCAAACTCAACCATTCTCAAACACCTTCACCATCTAATTTATTCAATTCGAGGACTATACTGCCATAGTACTCACAATTAAAACAACCCAATCTCAAACAATTCAATATTGAATTTTCAAACCAAACTGCACACACTTCTATAAGCAAATTACTGCCCTTTATTTTCCAGTAGCAGCACATTGTATTACCTCTCAAACAGCAGCAAAACATACATTCAACTTCAAGCACATCCAAGTCATATAAACCATTGAACCCATCTAATCAAATGACCTCCAATTCTAGAAATTATTTAAAGAAATCATTCCAGATTCACAATTTCAGCCACAAAGAGATCCACTATCTTAGAGCATTATATTATTAAAACCAGCAGCAAGCACAGTATTTAGATGAAACTCACCTACTGTTAGCATATCTCTACTACCATTCTATAAGAGCAGCTGCTCATAGCATTTCAGAATTTCATATTAAGGTTAAATCAACATTGCAGCAACAACATTAATGCAACAATACTTCCATTCTCAATTTATTCCATTCCATTACCTAGCAACATCTGCAAATATTCTACTTTATAACTCAAATGAATATTTATAACTTTAATCATCAAACACAATACTTTATAGTGCAAAGATACTACTTCATATCACAAATAAATAATCAGCACTATAACTATTAAATATGATAATTTGTAGTACAAATATTCTACTTCGTAATACAAATGAATATTCATAACTTTAATCATCAAACACAATACTTAATAGCACAAATATACTACTTAATAGCACAAATGAATAATCAACACTTTAACAATTAAATTGAATACTTTTTAGCCTAAAACTAGTACTTTTAAACACAAATGAATAGTCAATACATTAACCATTAAACATAATACTTTATAGCCTAAAACTAGTACTTCATAGCACAAATGAATACTCTACACTTTAACCATTACATCTAATACTTTAACCATCAAACACAATACTTAATAGCACAAATGTACTACTTCATAACACAAATAAATACTCAACACTACTTAAAGCATTAAATCTAATACTTTATGGTGCAAATATACTACTTTATATCACAAATGAATGATCATGACTTTAACCATCAAACACAATACTTAATAGCACAAATATACTACGTAATAGCACAAATGAATATAATACTCAACGCTTTAACCATTAAATTGAATACTTTATAGCCTAAAACTAGTACTTTATAACACAAATGAATACTCGATCAACACTTTAACCATAGCAAATATACTACTTCATATCACAAATGAATACTCAACACTTTAATCATTAAGTTTAATACTTTATAGCCTAAAACTAGTACTTTTAAACACAAAGACCTTGTGGTCTAGTGGCATCCGGTGTCCCGGTTAACACTCCCGAGCCTCAGTGGAGGCAACTGTTGACTTGTTGTGCTATATTTGTTTTTTTTTTTTTTTGAAAATTGTGCTATATTTGTTATTTCCACATTTGTCGATGTTGTTGTTTTCGTTTTCTTTGTTTAAAGTATTATTTTTCTCTTTAAGACTAAAACTTGGAGTCATGTTAAGAATACGTAAGATTATGTGTGAGTTTTTGGCAAGCAAGAAGTGAACATAGTGGTTTTGTTTCAGACTTCAGCAAGTTATCACAATAATTATTCACAAGCTTCCAAACATGTACTCTGGAACAAAAAAGATACATTGCAGTTTTTGCTCAAACATAGCTGAGATGAGAGAAATTCTCATTTGCCGAGTTGTAATACTTACCGAAGTTGGAGGCTACGACAGAAATGGAGATGGAGGAGATGAGAGGTAGAGAGCTTAAGCGGAGGATTGGAGATGGAAGGATACAGAGACGCGGATGAGATGGGAGCGGAGGATCGAAGGTGTGAGATTGATGAGTGAAATTCTCATTTGCCGAGTTGCAATACTTACCGGAGTTGGAGGCTACGACAGAAATGGAGGTGGAGGAGATTAGAGGAGGCAGAGGATTGGAGATGGACGGAGACGGAGAGCGCTAGCTTGAGCGGAGGAGATAGGTGCGAATGATCGGAGATGCGATCGAGATCGATCTGTAGCAGAAATAGAGAGAGACACATTGACGGTAGAAAAATGATGAAGGGAGGGCGTGAGATGCACATGTTGACCCATTTAATAAATAACCCGACCCGTCTCACGGATCGACGGTCTCACACAAGTTTTTGCCATTATTATATATGACCACGCGAGGATACGTTTGGTTTTACAACAACCATTTTTTTTTTTCTAAAATTAAAATCAAACGATATCATTTTACTCCCTAGTTCACACTGTTACATAGGCGATATCCATAATATAATTTGTCGCTGTGTCTCTTGAATAGATTGCTGCAACATCCTCTTAGCTTCATGCTTTAATAAGAAGCCAAAGAATTAGAAGCCCATGAATTTTTTCTCTTTTAAACATTCAACAACATCCTTAAGGCTCACATCAAAAGAAGTGAAGGTGATGCCCAAGCTCTTTGCCTTTCTCTGAGATACTTGGTATGTTCGTACTTCAGACAAGTCATCTTTATATCTATCACCAAAAAAAAAAAATCTTTTTAAATAAATTTCTTGTAATATTTTGTTTTACCTAAGGGAATTTCCATAAACAATTTCTTTACTTTTTAGCTAAAAATCTTACTTCTCAGGAATGGCAAGAGAAGGGTAAAGCTCGCCTACAATCTTCAAAACTTGAGAAGAGTGTATTGTTGTCCCAACCAAACAGTATCTTCCACTAGCAGATTGTAACTCAAGTGCTTGGATATGTGCATTTATAACATCTCTAATATCAACAAAAGTATAGATTCCAGTAGGCATTACTTCCTTACCTGCGTGACATGACATTAATCATTCTATTCAGGCTGATAATAATGGTAAAAAATAGTTAATACTCAATTTAATCATCGACTATATATAATGATTTTTATCAATTTAATCTTAAACGATTTTTTGTGCTTAATTAAGTCGACTTTGATGGTTTCTTACTTTTCTTAATTGAGTCATCTGTTAAAATAACTTGATAATTTCACTTCTATTAATATTCAATTTAGTATTCAACTATAGTAGTTTACCTAAGTTAGTCTTCGGCTATAGTAATTTTTATCCAGTTTAGTCATCGACTATATTGATTTTTCTTAATTTAGTCATTATATTGATTCTAACAGTCGAAGACTCAATTTGGTAAAACCATCACAGTCGAGGACCTAACTAAGAACAAAATGTCTTTTAGGACTAATAAATCAAAAAAGAACCACTATAGTCGAGAACTAAATTGGGTATTAACTCGTAAAAAAGTTATCATCACAACTTTTATCAACATAAGTTTAATTTGGTTACGTTCCTTTAATTTTTAAAAGAAATATTACCTTCTTTTATGAGGTCAAGAAACAATGCATTTGAAAAGTTAAGAGTTGGGTGTAAAATAGGACCGATTACAATTGTAGGATGCAATACTACCAAGTCAATTCCATTTTCTCCTGCATATTTCCAAGCAGCTTCCTCGGCAAGGATTTTTGACAGGACATACCATTGCTATAGTAATCAAAACCTCATATTAATTGGCATAAATTGTTTGATTATTTGTACTCAGGTTAGGGATATGACAGAAGATATGAATAAAAAAATTAAAGCATGTACTAAAGAGACACAAACACACCTTTGCTTCCTCTGCATATTCTTTGTCTGAAAACCAAGTCTCATCTACTACTTCTTCAGGACTTATAGGATTTCGTTTAAACATAACTGAAGCTGTTGAGGATGTTATAACTACCCTTTTCACGGAAGCTATTTTTGCACAGGATCCAAGAACATTTAGTGTACCTTTCACGGCAGGATCCACTAGTTCTGCCTAAAACAGACAAAGAACATATGAAAATATAAAACTAGGTGGTGATGAAACAAGAGATTATGATTGGAAATACAAGTTGGTTGTAGGTTGCCTTCAAAGATTAAAACAAATAGAGAGAAACCTGGTAATACGAAATTTAGTCTGGACTATAGTGATTTTTCTTGATTTAGTCATACATGATTTTTTGTGCTTAATTGGGTTGGACTTCAATGGTTTCGTTACAGTCAAGCTAGGACTAAATAAAGAAAAAACATTATAGTCGAAGATTAAATTGGATATTAATAGAAGAGAAATTACTAAGCTATCCTAATAGAGGAAGCATCGAAGTCCAAGATCAAATTAAACACAAAAAGTCATTTAGAACTAAATCAAGAAAAATGAGTTAATACTCGATTTGGTCCCTTGACTATTAGGATTTCATCATTTTGGTCATTGACACCAAACTTGCTCAATTTCATCCCAAACTATGCAATTTTTACCAAAAATAGGCCTTGGTTCAAACCAAAATAGTCCTGATTGAGAACCATTTTGGTTAACAATTGCATAATTGAGATTAAATTGAACAAGTTTGAATATCGAGAATCAAAGTGGTAAAATACTAATAGTCGTAAAGGGACCAAATCGAGCATTACCTCAAGAAAAATAATTTAGTGGAGGGCTAAATTGGTATATAATAAGAGAGAAACATAAGCGTTGACCTTAGTTGCAGATGGTGAAAAAGAAATAGGTGATGCTATGTGGAAAACACCTTGACATCCATTAATTGCAGGATCAAAAGAGGTTTCTTCAAGCAAGTCGGCTTCAAACAAATGCAGTCTTTCCTTGGCACCATCAAACGCAAGAAGATGAGCCACCTTGGACTGAATAAGATTGCGAACAGTGGCGTGGATGGTGTAACCACGGTGAAGCAAAAGCCTGATGAGCCAAGAAGCTATGAAGCCAGAGGCACCAGTCACGCATACCACCTTCATCTCCATGCTCATTTTCTTCTTTACACTATTCTACCCAGCTATGCCTACTTTGGCTTTCCTTTCAAAGCCCCAGTTCCTGCAGCTAGTATTAAGATAAATTTTGTTTGGATTTTTGTTCTTGGGC
>CM008339.1:32323330-32334805 GCA_002525835.2 Ipomoea batatas
TGAGGATGTAACTCAGGCAGAAGACATTCTGTGTCCCTTCTCCCGTTCTCCGGCATTTGATGAGGGCATTTAACCCCCATCGTAATTTAAGGAGACTTGTTGCTGTCACGTGGCATTTGTTTATGTAATAAGTGCTTCGTAGTTCGTACTAGCTGCGTGATCTCTCTCGCCCCGCGGAGTTGTTAACTTATCATTCCACCTAATTCCTTGTTAATCTATACTATATATAAAAGTATTGTCCTCCTCTAGAATTTTTTCGCCCAAATGTAGGGGTATTTTAGTAATATGGTAATTATAATAATAATAATAATAATATTAAATATTAACAATATTAATTATTATTATAGAATAATATTAATGATAGAATAATATTAATTATAATTTGTTATAATAGGTTATTAGTAATTATGGTAATTATTATGATAGAATAATATTAATGAGATAAGAATGTGGTTTTGATTGTTACAATTTTTTTGTAATATTTATCTAAATGTACTCATATTCTGGCTGAGATACAAAAATTATGAATGTCAATCATATTTATTATATTATATATGCTAATAATATCTAATAATTGTAATTGACAAGTCCCATGTAAAATTAAATCAAATATTTATTATATTTTATTTTCAAATCATTTCCAACCAATTCTCAAATGGTAATAACCTACTAACACGAATTGTTTGCTTACATAATATTATTTTAATAAATTAATTTGTTCATTAAATCGTAACAAATACTAGCATATTAATGTCACTTATACACGGTAATGTACATGCAATAAAATTGGTAATATTTATATATACACGAAAATTGTCTTCAAAAACAAATATATATACACGAAGATCACGTCCATAAAGTCATCATTTATTTGTAGAAAATTAAATAAAAAATATGATATATTATTGGAATTGAAAATTAAATCAAGAATATAACATATTATTGGAATTGAAAATTACAAAATAATATCTATTAATTATAAATTAATTTGTTCATTAAATCGTAACAAATATTTTCAATCATATTATATTATATATATGCTATCAAAAAAATACATGAATTACGAATTCTGGCTGATATACAAAAATTACGAATGTCAATCATATAATAATAATAATAATAATAATAATAATAATAATAATAATAATAATAATAATAATAATAACTCCTATGCATATTTGTGCCTTAATTGGCACCTAATTGATAGAAAATGAAAAAGGAAACGAAAATCACTAATTGACTATAAATAAAAAAAGATCCCTAATTGATTAAAAATGAAAAAGAAAACAGAAATTAATCATTAATACTAGAAAATGAAAATTGGAAAAGGGAATGAGAATTACTAATTGCCTGCAAATAAAAAAAATAAAAATAAAAATAAAAAAGATCCCTACGCCATGCCTATAAAATGATAGGATCAAACTTGGGTTTGCCTTCCCCCTGTGCACTACTTAAGAGATTCAAGAATTGGATCCTCTCTCTTAGGTTTTTCCAAGAATGGTGGTTGTCGTCATTCCCGGTCTTGGTCGTCGTCGCCATTAACATTTCCATTGGTCTGTATTCTCTCTCGGTTTTCTTCCTAATTTCTAAGTTTCCCACATGTATGCATATGTTTATTAGCACGTCTTCCGTGTGCAGGAACATGTATGCATATGCTTAAAGATGGGTCATTTTTTGTTTTTAAGTCATTTTATGTGATTTATTTTTGTATATACGTGATGATCTAGCATTGAATCAGTTACTCGGACTTTGATGAAATGGTGGAGAAATGGCTTAGCATTCAAGTTATTGTTTTTACTATTCAAAGAAAAACAAAAAAAAAAAAAAAACCAACAAAAAATCAAAAAATATAAAAATATGCATCAATTGAATTGAAGTTTGAGGAATTACCGGAATTAGAAATGGCGAAACGAGAACTTTTGCATCCTTTTCCCCTGAAAATTGAAGTATACGCCCAAACACTTCAGCCCAAACAATTAAAAAAATATTTAGCAAACAATATAAAAGGAAAATAAAAATTGATTCATAATTCAATGATTAATATTAATTAGCAGTAAAAATGAAAAATGAAAAAGGAAACAAAATTAACTTACGAGGAAAAATAGAAAACAGAACGAAATTAGCTTACTAGGAAATGGACTAATAATAATAAGATTACTAATAAAAATGAAAATCCTAAAAAAAATTCCATTTCGTGCTTTCCCGTCCAACCACTTCTGTCCAAACAATAGAAAATAAAAATTTATTGAGGAAACAATAGAAAAGGAAATAAAAAAGGGTTCATAATTTAATGATTAATACTAATAATATTAACAATAAAAAAAGAAAAAATGAAAAAGAAAACATAATTTAATAGTCACACATAGAATAAAATCTCTATTCTATTTTTTTCTGTCCAAACAATAGAAAATAAAAATTTATTGAGGAAACAATAGAAAAGGAAATAAAAAAGGGTCCATAATTTAATGATTAATACTAATAATATTAACAATAAAAAAGAAAAAATGAAAAAGAAAACATAATTTAATAGTCACACATAGAATAAAATCTCTATTCTATTTTTTTGAGTACTACTGACTCGGTTACAATGTAATATCTGTTCATAGCTACTTTCTCAACCTAATGAAACACAACGAGTTAATAGTTGCCTCCACTGAAGCTCGAACCCACTCCCCATCATCCATGTGGGAATGTAAACCGGGACACCGAGTGCCACTAGACCACAAGGTCTTTGGCATCTCTATTCTATTTAGTCATACCTTATATAGCCTAAACTACTACACATCGTTCCCGTCATTTCCTTTAACAACAACAACAACAACAACAACAACAATAATAATAATAATAATAATAACAATTTGGTTACCTTAATTACTTTACTTTCTATATTTTTGTAATATTGTATCAACCATTTGGACATATAATTAAAAATATTGAATCTATACTATATATAAAAATAAAATCCTCCTATTTCATTTTTCCACCCAAACTTTTGTAGTCAATTAATTAAATATTTTATTAGTCAAATAATTAATCAAGCTTATTTAGTAAGAAAATGTAAAATCGAAATGAACTAATATCTATTAATTGGTAATATATTGTTTTTATATTCACATATCAATACTATTAATAAAAGTAAAACCATCCCCTTCAACTTCCCCACACAAACTAATATTGCTAATTAATTGGTAAAAAAATTAATAAAATTTAATTGGTAACAAAATTTTATTTACCAAATTATGAGAATAATTAAACCATTATAATTGTGAGAATAATGGAAACAAATTCTGCAATAATAAATATATAAGAAAATTCCTTGAAAATTATGAGTAATTTAATAAGAAAAAATAATTTACTAATTATTATTTACACAAATAATAATATTTCGAATACTTATCTATACTTATATATCTATGCTACTATTAATAAAAATAAAATCATCCTTTGTAAAATTTCCGCCCAAACAATAGTAAAGATAAAATGGAAAAGAAAACTGATTTTACTAATTGATTGAAAATATAAAAAGATCCTAATAGAAAAGGAAACGGAAATTAGGTAAATTGGAAAAGTAAAAGGATATTACTAATTAAATGAAAATTGATTGAAAATTATTTAAAAACTTTAAAAGAAATTAATTACACTTTCCTTTTGAAAACTTTAAGTTATTTAAACTTTAAAAAATTAATTAAACATGGGTTGTTATATTTTTTAATTACACTTTCCTTTTGAAAACTTTAAGTTATTTAAACTTTAAAAAATTAATTAAACATGGGTTGTTATATTTTTTATAATAATTACAATTAGTTCATTCAAATATGGAGGAGGAAGAAAAACTAAATGCGATACGATGAAAATGAATATGCTTAAGGTATAAAAGTATAATTGCACATATATTAGTGTAATTGACTAATAATAATTGTCTAATAATTATTATGGTAATTAAGCTAAATATTGGTCATATTACATAATATAATATAATTAAATTATTTTCCATTTTTCTCATATTTATTTTAGTAATAATATAATTACATAAGTCATATTACATATCGATATTTTATGATAATTGTAAACAAATAAGTCATATATTATTCAATTAATTGTGTAATACGTTTGCACTAATCTTATAATCAAATAAATGTATAAGTTCAATATTAGAATTTTTTATAATTTCATCTTTATTTTTAATATCTAAATATATAATAAAAATAAATTGCGCTATATAATATTCGATGTCATCGCACGGATAATTGGACAATTATTTGCTCTAATTCAAACTAAGAAAACATCAGAAAACATAATCAATCCAACCAATTTCATTAATTGCGCTATATAATATTCGATGTTACAATTTATATAATTGTATATCGATCCAAATATTCTTAAAATATTATAACAAATCTATTCCGTGCAACGCACGGGCGAAAATACTAGTTGTGATTAAAGACAATATTATTTGCCTTCGTTACATAGACAAACTCAAGGAACGTGGTCCGCCACCGTTTGTCACTGTCATCATTAATTTCCCACGACTTTGAAAAATAATTCTGTACCTTATTTACTATTTTAATGATCACTTTAGAATATCTTAAAAAAAAAACTAGGTTTCAAGCTTTTTTTTTTTTTTTTTGAAAGAAACTAGGTTTCAAGCTGAATTTCAATATTTAAGATCCAATATATTTAGTGAAGTTATATAATATGCTTTACTAGTAATTGTATAAGTATAAATTTTTGTCCTCACGAATAACTCAGTTAGTTGATAGGTGACATATTATGGGTAAAGATGCAAAATAGAACCCTAACAGGTGCAATATAAAAATTACACTTAATGTTGTGAGTAATTTACCACATCGACAAATCATGTTAGGTTGAGATGTGAAAACTTACGGATTGAAGTATTTTCACCTTTTGTGAGCTTGAAATATAAAATTTCAATAAATAAGTGAATAAATATCCAAAAAAAGTGAATAAATATCCTTGGAGTTATGGTGACATGGAGGAATTTGTAAGGCTCTTGGAATCATTAAAGATGACTTTGAAAATGCGTGACTTTTAAAGGTTTGGCAAAATTTTGCATTTATAATGGTGGGACTATGGGAGCGTCATGCTTTGCATCCGACTTGTGTGTCTTTAATATGTGTACAATTCAAATATAATGTTGTCTCCCCACATTTCTCTACTCCAAAGTCCTGCCCGAATCCCTTTGCGATTGTCTTCCTCAATCGTCTTTTCTAATGTGTACAAATTAACGGACTTTTTTTTTGGACATGTCGCGAATTTTCTCCCAGATTCAAGATGATTTAATTCTAGATCGCTTAGTCCATTCAAAACATCATCTTCAATAGTATAATTAGTAATACTTAAATTATTTGTGACATTTTTACCCATTTTCGAATCAAATGTTTCCTTTGTTTTGGTTGATTCATCAAATATACTGCCGACTTGTGTCTTCTTTAATATGTGTACTGTGTACAATGGTTGGCCATTACCTTAACACAAGACACAAAGCTTGTCTTCCTCAATCATCTTTTCTAATGTGTACAAATTAACGGATTTTTTTTTTTGAAGTTAGTTTTAAATACTCAACTTTTAATAAAGATAACTTTAGCAATGAATTATAATCTGATTTTAGAAAATTATCACCATTTTTTAAGCGATAAACTGCAAATAAACCATCGTACTATTTGAGAACAAGCAATTAAGTCACCGAACTCGAATAACCCTCAAATAAACCACTGAAATCAGAAAAACAAAGCAATTAAGCCACTAAAATCGGGAAAAAAATCAATTAACCCATTTTAATATTTCAGGCGAAGTTTTTTGGCACGGACGAATAATTCCGGCGACCAGCGAATTATTTGTCGGTGTCAGAAAACTTCGCATGAAATTTTAAAAATGGGTTAATTGATTTCTTTTTTCCGATTTTAGTAGCTTAATTGCTTTGTTTTTCTGAGTTTAGTGGCTTATTTGAGGATTATTTAAGTTGATGGCTTAATTGCTTGTTCCTAAATAGTAGGATGACTTGTTTGTAATTTATCCTTTTTTTTTTTATGAGTTAAATAACATATTTTGAAAGGTTCTCCCACCCCATATTTAAACAATTCAAATATTTTTCAGACTCAGTAATAACACCCCTTGAATGTATGCACTGTGTAAACTCCTCCATCAACCTAAATTATTTATAATTCATTAGCTTAAACCAAGAAAATCAGTAAATTGCTCAAGTCAATAGTCTAATCAAGTTAACCAATATGATTGGCGTGGTGGTTCAACACTTTGTCTCTTAATCATGAGGTTGGGGGTTCGTTCTCCACCTATGTGAATGGAGCAAATCATTTGGCCAGTCCTCTACCACTTAGTGTGCTGACTGTTGAGACGGGAAATTAGTCTTCTAGTTATAGGCGGGAAGGACACCTGAGAAAAAACTAAAAAAAAAATTTTAAAAAAAAAAGTCTAATCAAGTTGGCTACAGTTGTCTTTGTCACCCAAAAAAATGTGAAAGTACGAAAACCAAATACAGCATATGGTTTTATGATCTGGGCTCGTCGGTCCAATTGGGAAGTAGCTCTAAGAAATGGGTCCTTAATTAAATATATTTTGAAAAAGTGGCAATGCCTTTAGCAGTTTAGCCCAAAATTTAGAGAGAGGGTACGTCGAACATCAATCATTATTGTGTGGACCATCGACCATGATTTATGCAGTTGTGTGAATCATACTATCAAATAATGTACATTTAATATAAAAATAATATATTTTTAATATATTAAAAATGTACATTGTATTCAGGAGATGTACATTATTTGTATACTGAATGTACATTATATTATATAATGTACATTCAGTACACAAATAATATATATTTAATATATTAAAAATGTAATTTTTGTTATGGTCCATAAAGCACTATGTGGACTATGGTCCACATCATGATTTACCGTCGGACATTGGCAAGTAATGCTAACCGGGTCTACCTTGCTCTAAGAATGACTATTCTCAGTGGCAATGCCTTTATACCATTAGGTGGTAGTGCGTAGAGGATCAATTGTGTATCTACCAAAGTTTTGGACTATATTGGAGAGATCAAAAATGATTTTTTTTTTTTTTGGTAATGTAACTTTTAAATGCTATATAAATAAATTGTATTTATTAATATTAGAATGAGTTTGGTAGTTAAGAAAGTTTAATTTTTTGTTGGGAATGTAAAATATGAGAAATTTATTACCATGTCTGGTGTAATATTTAACTTAGGAAAAATCAGGTCAACTGAAAATCAAATTCTGTGATATCAAGGAAACTAAATCCAATCAGAAGGAGTATGATCCTCTTTCCGATTTAATTATGTATCTATCTTTTTGGCGTCATGTTAATTTTTTTTATTTATATAAATATGAAAATTGTGTTTATCCAACAATTATACATTGTTTATCAAAGAACCAAACATTATATTTAATCTATTACTATTTTAAATGGGTGGTTATAGAATTATGTGTTTAAAAAAATGGATAACACCAAAGATATATGCTAATTAATTTTTCCTGCAATTAATATAAAGATAAAGATCACTCCGTAAATCTTAGTTAAGCTTTAACTAACATACGGTGTGTTTGGTTCGCACATCGGAATCGAAATCGGAATCGGAATAAGTATCAAATACTCGGTAATGATAATTGATTTTGGTCAAAGTATTTTGTATGTTTGGTAGTAAAGTGGAATGTGAATGATTATTAATAGTTGGGGAAGCGGAGGAGGAAGAGAAATGAAACCATTATATTATTAGGGAATGTGTTTTGTAATTAAGAGGCAATCAAAACCCATAGTAGTATTCTAAAAACCTGTCAATCAAACAACAACAATGACTTTGATACCCATTCATGCTATCTAAACTTGATAAACCAAACACACCCTTAATTATTTTGATTGTTTAAAAAAAAACTTAATTATTTTGATTAATAGTTAGGGTGTGTTTGGTTCACACATGGAAATCGGAACTGGAATGAGAATCAAATACTTGGTAATGGTAATAAGTTTTGGTGAAAATATTTTACATTTTTGGTAGTATAGTGGAATGAGAATGATTATTAATAATTTGGGAAGCGATTGAGGAGGAAATGATGAAACCCTTATTTTATTAGGGAATGAATTTTACAATTAAGGGATAATCAAAATCTATAGTAGTGTTCTAAAAATCTGTCAACTAAATAATAGCAAAATGACTTTGATACCCATTCCTGATAGTTAAAGGTGAACAATTGATGTTACAATGTTAAAGAGGAAAATGGGCCGTATGGGCTATACATCTCAGCCCAGTCTGATTCTCTGAAAATCAAAATATCTAACCGCTTCACCGACTCGTAAATTCGGCCGTAAAATATCTTCTCATTGATACCCGTTTAAGCTCATGTCTGACATCATATGTGGGGTCCACTTAAAAAAAAATCTTCACAACCCATGTTTATCCAGGGTTAATCTTTAGCCATTGCGTCTATCCCGAAAAATATTCTTCCCGTGTGGACTCGTTCTCTGTTTGGTACTTTGGTTCCTCACCGTTTTCACTTTTTCCCGAATTTGCTTTCGTTATTTGCATTTTCACCCTCTTATTTTTCTTTCAGCCCTTCAAATTAGACAAATTACAAAATCGTCTACGAACTCTTGTAGTTCTCAGTTTTCTTCACTCTATTTCACAAGCTAGTTTGGAACTTTGTATGGATTTATTTCAATGAAATTTTTTAAAGAGTTTGACTTTTTAAAAGGTTATTCTGAATTTATTTCTATAAATGGACTCAACTTGATAAATTCAAAATATTTATTTATGAACATTAAATTAAAAATTAATAAAATTTCATCGGTGAAAAATACTTTCTTCCCCTGTTATATTTTCCTTTTGATGTGATTTTCATTCATTGAGTGTCATGAGTTGATTAATTCCACTACTTATTAAAAATATAATTTTATTACTAATTAAATATTGTCATGTCATGAGAGTTTGTAGCATAGTAGCATTACTCATTCTAAAATTGCTTGGGGTCATTTGGTATTAATTTTTAAAATAAGGTAGTAGTTGTATTTTACTAATATAAAAGATCAAAATTTTCCAAAAAAGGAAGTGAATAACAATTGAGCAATTAACAAACACGGCCTTACTCGTCTCAACCAGATTACTAACCAGCCCCATAGTAGTTCACAAAATCTGGGGCAGAAAGGTAAAAAAGCGTTAACGCTCATCGCGCATCTTGAGCACTTTATCTGCCTTAAACCTAGAATCCCCCGCCTATATAAACCAATCGTTTCTCCCCACTTTTCTTCATCAATCTTTTGCCTCTTTCTTCTCCTTTGGTACTTTCAGTTTTGTTTTTTTTTTTTTTTGAAACAAGGTACTTTCAGTTTTGTTAAGCTTTCTTTTTCCTCTAAAAATGGCTTCCGCAGATGTTGAGTTTAGGTGTTTCGTCGGTGGCTTGGCCTGGGCCACCACCGAACGAACCCTTGATGACGCTTTCGGTCAGTATGGCGAGATTCTCGAATCGAAGGTCGGTTGATGCCAGAGCAGTGATCGGATCCGATCCGACTTGATCTCTCTGTTACTAATATCCTCTGTTACTTGATCTACTGTTCTCTCTGTGTTACTTTTATGTTACTGTTATTCCTAATCGTGAAACGGTACGTTCCGTCTTCCTCTTTCGTTAAGAGTTGAAGATTGATCGAGTTTTGTTTCATCCTGTTTTATTTGGATCTATATGTGTATGTGTTAATTCGATTGTTTTATATCGGATTTCGGATGATTGGAAGCAGATCTGATGTGTTGTGACCTTTTTTGTTTGTTTAGATTATCAATGATCGTGAGACTGGTAGATCCAGGGGATTTGGCTTTGTCACATTCAAGGACGAACATGCCATGAGGGACGCCATCGAGGCTATGAATGGCCAGAGCCTTGACGGTCGTAACATTACCGTTAATGAAGCACAGTCTCGCGGAAGCGGAGGTGGAGGCGGAGGGTTCCGTGGTGGTCGCCGTGAGGGCGGAGGCGGAGGCGGATACGGTCGACGGGACGGTGGTTATGGTGGAGGTTACGGTGGCGGCCGTGATCGTGGATATGGCGGTGGNAATCCCACTTATGACCAGCTCTGGGCACCAATTTATGGCCCTGCACACCCTTATGCAAAGGATGGCCTTGCACAGGGCCTCCGCAATCACAAGTTGGGGTTTGTGGAAAATGCTGCTATTGAGCCATTTGTTTTCGATGAGCAGTATAATACGTTTCAAAAATATGGTTATGCATTTGACCCCTCTGCAAATAACTTTGTTGGGGATATGGATGCATTGAAGAAGAATGATGCAATTTCAGTGTATAATATACCACAACACGAGCAGAAGAAGAGGAAGCTTGAGAAAAAGAAGGAGATGATGGAGAATGATCAGGGAGATGGTGAGGAGGATGTTGATGCAACAGAAGTGGATAATCCGGCCACTGAGGTGTGGTTGAGGAAGAATAGAAAGAGCCCTTGGTCTGGGAAGAAGGAGGGTTTGCAAACTGAGCTAACTGAGGAGCAAAAGAAGTATGCTGAAGAGTATGCGAAGAAGAAGGGTGAGGAGAAAGGTGAAAGAGAAAAGGGAGAGCATTTGGTTGAGAAGAGTACATTTCATGGTAAGGAAGAGAGGGATTATCAGGGAAGGTCATGGATTGCACCTCCTAAGGATGCAAAGCCACAGAATGATCATTGTTATATTCCAAAGAGATTGGTGCATACTTGGAGTGGCCACACAAAAGGAGTTTCTGCTATTAGGTTCTTCCCCAAGCATGGCCATTTGATTCTCTCTGCTGGGATGGATACAAAAGTAAAGATATGGGATGTTTTCAATTCAGGCAAGTGTATGAGGACTTACATGGGGCACTCAAAGGCAGTGAGAGATATTTGGTTTTGCAATGATGGAACTAAATTTTTAACCGCAAGCTATGACAAAAATATTAAGTATTGGGATACAGAGACTGGCAAGGTGATATCTACATTTTCCACAGGGAAGGTACCTTATGTGGTGAGGCTTAATCCCGATGAGGATAAACAGAATGTACTTCTGGCGGGTATGAGCGATAAGAAGATAGTACAGTGGGATATTAACACTGGGCAGATTACTCAGGAGTATGATCAGCACCTCGGAGCAGTTAACACAATCACATTTGTGGATGATAATAGGAGGTTTGTAACTTCTAGTGATGATAAATCTCTCCGCGTTTGGGAATTTGGCATTCCTGTTGTTATTAAGTATATTAGTGAACCCCATATGCACTCTATGCCATCCATTTCACCACATCCAAATGGGAATTGGCTTGCGGCCCAGAGTTTGGACAATCAAATTCTTATCTACAGTGCTAGAGAGAGGTTCCAGCTGAACAAGAAGAAGAGATTTGCTGGACATGTTGTAGCTGGGTATGCATGTCAGGTTAATTTCTCACCTGATGGGCGGTTTGTCCTCTCCGGAGATGG